>SJYO01046538.1:34210672-34262860 GCA_006410555.1 Capra ibex | reverse complement strand
CCTACACTCTCAACCTGATACTTCTTCCGACTCGCGACTTCTTAACTACGAAAACTTCACACCACAACCTCTTCTGAGAACTCTCAGGGAACCTGACGTTCCTCTAGGTTGGTCATGTAAGACTTCCTCTAGTCGGGACCCTAAAGAAACCTTCCTCACTACGATTTCGACTTTGAGGTCATGAAACCGGTGGAGTACACTTCTCAACTGAGTAACCTCTTCTGAGACTACGACCCTCCCTAACCCCCGTCCTCCTCTTCCCCTGCTGTCTCTTACTCTACCGACCTACCGGAGTGCCTGAGCTACCTGTACTCAGACTCACTTGAGGCCCTCTACCACTACCTGTCCCTCCGGACCACAAGACGTTAAGTACCCCAGCGTTTCTCAGTCCGTGCTGACTCACTGACTTGACTTGACTTGACTAGAAACATTTGTATTTTTTTTCTTTAGGACTCCTATGTTTGATTTGACTATTTTTACATATACCTCACCTGTTCCCTTTAAAAAAGAGAACAAAACTCTTTTTAAGAACTCTGAAATATTACAGAGTATTCCTCTTAGGAAATTGTTTAAAATACAAAAATTCGAGATAAATCATTAATTTGTCCTTCGGGTACTATGATAGAAGAACAACTTTTATATCATAAGACACAGTCTTCTACAAAACGGACACAAGAGAAGATTCTCAAAGTAACATAACACAAATTCGGAATTCAAATAAAAATCAAATAAAAATACATACCATACTCTCACACAAGATTGAAGTAACTAAATGTACACTGACAAATCGAAAGGACTGTGGTGAACGACTTCTCTCACAGAAAAGGGGGTAACATATAAAAACAGAGGAAACACCTTCTAATTAACTGGTATCTTATCTACACACCCAAATAAAGACCTGAGACATAAGACAAGGTAACTAGGTATACAGATGAAAACATGATTATAGTACGACAAAAATAATGATATCGAAACCTCATAACAGACTTCAGGACTAAAGAAGAAAAAGGAGTGTTAACGTAACCGTTAAGACCCAGGAAATACTGAGGTATATTTATAAATCCTAATAAACAAGATAAAGACACTTTTTACAGTACCCATTAAACTATCTCTAACTCAATTTAGACATCTAACGAAATCCATCATATCGGTAAAATTGTTATGATTAAGAAGGAGATAATCTTTTGAAATTAAACTCCGAATTTAAGAGGTATAAAATTCTGTACGAGGAAAGTTAAAGAAAACATATAATGAAAATTATTATATAATTATCATCGTATGAAAAGAAAAAACTAATGTGTTTTGATTCAAATCCTAGTATGCACTTTTTTTATCTGAAACCCTACAAACAAAACAGGTAAGAAATATAATATAGATAAAAAAAGGGGTCTTTGTCTTAACAAAAAAAGACGTCACATGGAAGTCCGAAGTATAGTCAAATGATACTGAGAGTTTCAAGAGACTCATCTGTATTAGATCACTAAATGGTGAAAGAATGAATATTATGAGATATCTCATAAGGACGAAGGGACTATCGAGTCAACCATTTCTTAGGTAGATGTTAAGTCCTCTGGAACCAAACTAAGGACCCAACCCTTTTAGACGATCTCTTCCCTAGCCGATGGGTGAGGTCATAAGAACCTGAAGGGAACACCGAGTTGACCATTTCTTAGGTGGACGTTACACCCTCTGGACCCAAACTAGGGACCCAACCCTTCTAGGAGACCTCTTCCCATTCCGATGGGTGAGGTCATCAGACCCTACCTGTTCAGGTACCTGACACATCAGGCTCCCCACCACTTCTCAGCCTGTGCTGACTCTCTGAATAAAATAAAATATCTCATAAGATTTTAGGTAAGAGTTTCAGAGTATAGAATTCTTTCGATGTGGAGAATGACCTTTTCTCCTTCCTTATCGTCTTCAGGAATGGTCTTCCGGGCGTAAGTCAGTAAGTAGACAACAATAAGAGGAGACCATACATAGCCGATAGCCCTTTAATAAGATAGTCTAAAAGTTTACCTCAAGAGAGATCATAGATTCTATCGTACGTATAAAAGAGTGTAAAGGTACAGGAAAAACTGAAGTGTTATCAGACTTCCTGTACACTAGGAACTGAGAAACGAGAAACAATATTAATGTTAAAATTCGTCGAAAAGATCAAAGAGGTTCTTATTATTAGTTTTGATACTAAACACTAAACGACATAAAAAATTTAAAAAAAACAACAACCTGTTAATAGATTACCTATAAATACTTTTGTTTATTAAAATGGAAAAATGTTATAAAATTTATTAAATGTGTAAGGACCATTATATCGATAAACTTTATGTTTTTTTAATATTGGACCCAACAGTACCTATGTATGCACACCTTCGAATCAGGTATTTAAATAATGTTTTAACTGACAAAAGTCATACATTACATCACATTGGTTTTTGGTGATAACATTAACTCTAAGTAAAAGAAAAAGTGGTTCCAATAAAGTAATTCGTATAACGAGGAATTAACACACACGTATACACACACACACACACACACACACACACACACATACAAAAGGAGATTTTTGTAATACAACGGTTTCCCGTGTCAAATTTGACACAGTTTTACTGACTATCATCAAACCCAACTGAAGACGATGGAAAGGAAAGGGAACGACTATACAGTTCAGTCGAGACATATATTGGGAGTCTTATTACGAATAATATTACACAATCCGGTTTGATGACCCCTCGAGTATCTTTAAATTAACTGGGTTTGTCCCTTTTTTTCATTTTGGAAACGAGGAGGTTTTTTTCCAGGGCTTTAAAGTGACACGAGACGAAAAATTCCTATGTTATCGTCAATGATTTTCATCTGATCTTCGTTTTTAGTTTAACTATGGATGGATTCTTTCATCCCTTTTCTCTTATACTTACCCACCCACCTTGGTCTATATCCAGTCTAACGGGTACTCGTTTATCAATCTATTTTTACTAATCTTTTTCAAAAATCAAACAAACTTATCCGGTTCTAACCTATTCTGACTTTAATTTCACTAGTCTACTTTGAAAAATTCCATTGAAAGAACCTATTTTGTTTAGTACTTGGAATAATTTAAACCTTGAGGACGAGTAAAAACACAAGAAAGAAAAGTGTTCCAACCGGTATTTCATTCCCTATAAAACGACTTTGTCTCTTTTTTTGTAAAACAAACTCTTGACTTTTTATATTTTCCTTTAAATCTTACATATATAAAAAGAATTATATATATAAAATAACTTCATATCAACTGAATGTCACAAAGTCCACGTGTCGACCACTAAGTCAATAGTCAAGTCAAGTCAACGAGTTGGTACAGGCTGAGAAACGCTGGGGTACTTGGCGTCGTACGGTCCGAAGAGACAGGTAATGGTTGAGGGTCTCAAATGGGTTTGAGTACCGGTGCCTCAGTCGCTACGGTAGGTTGGTGGAGTAGGAGACAACAGGGGAAGAGGAGGACGGGAGTTAGAAAGGGTCGTAGTCCCAGAAAGGTTTACTCAGTCAAGAAGCGTAGTCCACCGGTTTCATAACCTCAAAGTCGAAGTTGTAGTCAGGAAGGTTACTTGTGGGTCCTGACTAGAGGAAATCCTACCTGACCAACCTAAAGGAACGTCAGGTTCCCTGAGAGTTCTCAGAAGAGGTTGTGGTGTCAAGTTTTCGTAGTTAAGAAGTCACGAGTCGAAAGAAATATCAGGTTGAGAGTGTAGGTATGTACTGGTGACCTTTTTGGTATCGGAACTGATCTGTCGGGAAACAACTGTTTCATTACAGAGAAGAAAACTTATACGACAGATCCAACCAGTATTGAAAGGAAGGTTCCTCATTCGCAGAAAATTAAAGTACCGACGTCAGTGGTAGACGACACTAAAACCTCGGGTGTTTTTATTTCAGTCGGTGACAAAGGGCAGACAAACGGTACTTTACTACCCCGACCTACGGTAATAGAATCAAAAGACTTACAACTCAAAATTCAGTTGAAAAAGTGAGAGAAGAAAGTGAAAGTAGTTCTCCGAGAAATCAAGAAGAAGTGGCAGAGGGTATTCCGACCACAGTAGACGTATAGACTCCAATAACTATAAAGAGGACCGTTAGAACTAAGATCGAACACGAAGAAGGTCGGGTCACAAAGAGTACTACATGAGACGTATATTAAATTTATTCGTCCCACTATTATATGTCGAAACTACATGAGGAAAAGGATAAACCTTCGTCAGACAACAAGGTACAGGTCAAGATTGACAACGAAGGACTGGACGTATGTCCAAAGAGGTCTCCGTCCAGTCCACCAGACCATAAGGGTAGAGAAAGTCTTTAAAGGTGTCAAATAATTACTAGGTGTGTCAGTTTCCGAAACTATATCAGTTATTTCGTATTTATCTACAAAAAGACCTTGAGAGAACGAAAAAGGTACTAGGTCGCCTACAACCGTTAAACTAGAGACCAAGGAGAGGGAAAAGATTTTGGTCGAACTTGTAGACCTTCAAGTGCCAAGTACATAACGACTTCGGACCGAACCTCTTAAAACTCGTAATGAAATGATCGAACACTGTACTCACGTTAACACGTCATCAAACTTGTAAGAAAACGTAACGGAAAGAAACCCTAACCTTACTTTTAACTGGAAAAGGTCAGGACACCGGTGACGACTCACAAGACTTAAACGACCGTATAACTCACGTCGTGAAAGTCTCGTAGTAGAAAATCCTAAACTTTATCGAGTTGACCTTAAGGTAGTGGAGGTGATCGAAACAAGCATCACTACGAAAGATTCCGGGTGAACTGAAGTGTAAGGTCCTACAGACCGAGATCCACTCACTAGTGGGGTAGAACTAATAGACCCAGTACTTCTAGAAAAAACATGTCAAGAAGACACGTAAGAACGGTGGAGAAGAATTATAGAAGACGAAGACAATCCAGGTATGGTAAAGACAGGAAATAACTCGGGTTGAAGTGTACTTCTCTAACGAACAGAAAGGGTAAGACAACAAAAGGAGATAAATGAACGTAACTAACGACTCCTTCCGAAAGAATAGAGAGGAACGATGAGAAACCTCGAGACGTAAGTCAATATGTACATGTGTATATAATCAAAACTTTAATGAAAGGTGAGATCCAATAATCTTCTATAACCGAGATCAAGGGACAAGACATGTCATTTGGAAACAACGAGGAACGTATAGATATAAAAATTCAATCTTTATATCGTAAGATAAGTATGATTCAGTTTGTTTATCTTAGTTTTATAATATTTAAAAAATAAATCCGTTTTTAAGTATCCAAAAGATTTTATATATAATATTGCCGACTCATTATGAGGTAACACATATGCATGGTGTCGAAAGAATAGGTAAGTAGACGACTACCTGTAGATCCAACAAAGGTACAGGACCAATAATATTTGTAACGACGCTACTTGTAACCCCATGTACACAGAGAAAGTTAAGACCAAAGGANTACCGTAACTTTGTACATATGATGGTACATTCTTAGCTTAGTGGTCAGACACAGGCTACGTCATATGTCGTACGAACCCCGACCACGTACCCCTACTGGGTCTCTCTAAAATACCCCTCCCTCCACCCTCCCCCCAAGTACAAACCCTTGCGTACATGTGGGTACCACCTAAGTACAGTTACATACCGTTTTGGTTATGTCATAACATTTCATTTTATTTCATTTTTATTTTTATTTTTTTTTATTTTATACATAATATGTATATAAATATATATACTTATGTTTTCAAAAAGATGATATGGATTATTTCCGAACTCTTTCTTGGAGTTTTTTTTTTATCTTCTCCCCCTCTTTAACCTTTTCTTTGATTTACTTTACTCTCGTGACTTATACTTTATCTTCTTCACTTTGTTTTATCCATTTTCATTTTTTAGTAGTATATAGTTCAATAAAAAATTTAATAAATAAAATTAACCTCCGATTAATGAAATGTCATAACATCACCCAAAACGGTATGTAACTGTACTTAGTCGGTGTACACAACGGGTAGGACTTGGGGGGAGGGTGAAGGAAGGGGTAGGGTAGGGAGTCCCAGTAGGGTCACGTAGTCGGCACTCGTGGGACAGAGTACGTAGTTTGGACCTGACCGCGAGTTAAAGTATATACCATTATATGTATAAAGTTACGATAGGAGAGTTTAGTAGGGTGGGAGTGGAAGAGGGTGTCTCAGGTTTTCAGATAAGAAATGTATACACAGAGAAAACGACAGAACGTATATCCCAGTAGTAATGGTACAAAGATTTAAAGTATATATACACAATTATATGACATGACCACAAAAAGAAACACTGAATGAAGTGAGACATATTATCCGAGGTCAAAGTAGGTGGAGTAATCTTGACTAATTTTACGTAAGAAAATTTCTCGACTCATTATGAGGTAACTCAGATACATGGTGTCGAAAGAATAGGTAAACAGACAACTACTCAGGTCAACAAAAATTTGTACTGACGAGTAATCTTTACATAGACCTCCAGACCTCCTTTTTTTTTTCGTTATAGATTCGTAAACATAAAAAAATTTTAAAGTTCTATTAAGACTATACGTAGACCTAAAATTTCACTAATGTCCAAAAAATAATTTAGTATCAAAACCATCATTCTCAAGATAATAAAAAACAACTGGTTAGTACTCCGTTACCATAACTCATATCAATGTATTAGTGTTAGGTATCGGTCTGTTTTTTATTCTATATCAATGTTAACGTTCGGTATTACCCTTGAGCTCATACCTTAAACTAAAATAGTACTAACGTGGGGACAGTAGAACGACACTGAAGAAAAGACAGAAACCTGCACCCAATACAGAAAAACCACCTAAGGCAGCTACCAAGTTGTCGACCAACCTTAAAACTACAAGAGTGTCCTTCTCTACTCGAGTACAGGAAGAGGAGGCGGTAGAATCTTACATGTAAAAATTTTCGGTCGAGATGATTGACTATATCAATTACCCTATTCAAAGATAGTCACCTTTTTATGATTTGACGAAACTTCTAACACATGACAAATATATTTCATTGTCTTAGACTGTCACGTCCTTTTTACGTAGAAGTGTATCCGTTTTCTCTGTCGAAATTATATTTAACGATCTGTTCGAAGAAAAACATTTAGTAGTCACTTTTTATTTACTCCTATAATGGAAACAATTTCAATCACACGAGTTTAATCGAACCAACTACAAAAAACTATTAGACTAAAATTAAAATTATAAATTTGTAATTCAAACTTGAGTCCAATTTAATATACATATTTTATATATCTTATTACTTTTCAAAATTCGTCTTGTGTCGACACTTGTATAATCCGTCGACAAGTTGTATACGAACAACCTCTATGACGACCTACTTAAAAGATTATGCCGAATGGTGCAAAAACCACAATACTTAAACTATCCTTGTAATTTTACAGTCATATTTTATAAGGTGATAAAGTTACACATTTATTAAACTCAATGTCTATCGTTACCGATAAACCGTAATCGTCGACATCATTAAAGACGTACGAGACACAGGAGTGTCTTTACTTTATTCTCTGTTGAACCACTTACGATTTAAAAATGTTTTCTTAGTGTTCCAATAGTTATTGCAACGAGTCTATCTACCTCCCTCTGGTAATTTCTGTCTTGCTCAAATCACCTCTATCCTTACTTCACGATAGTAAGTATATCACTTCACACACCGTACTGTCTCCAACCCGTACTCCCTTTGACACATATCTTCTACATTGAAAACTCGATCAAGTCTCCTACTAGTGTTCAGTCGGTTCATTCGACCCTTTCCTCGTGACCTTCCTCACCACACCGTCTCGGGGGCTATGAATGTCGAGTAAAGTCACGTGCGACCGAGTTGAATTTTACGGAGCTAAAACTTAACAAAGGAACAAACTCTTAAGACCGACGATCTCGGGACACAATACTAGGCCACATCACTTTCAGTGAGTCAACACAGACTGAGAAACGCTAGGGTACCCAATATGTCAGGTACCTTAAGAGGTCCGGTCTTATGACCTTTCCCATCGGAAAGGGAAGAGGTCCCCTAGAAGGGTTGGGTCCATAGTTTGGGTCCAGAGGACGTAATATCCGTCTAAAAAAAAATGGTCGAGTCGGTGTAAACATTCACGACCACTTATTTTAGGAAGGACAACCCGATGACTGTCATCGGGGGTTGGTTACTGATTATCCGTGACCACATGTTTACGGGACCGAGGGAGTCAGAAACCCACCCTATTGAGACCCTTCGTCCAAGACGTCGTATGTTTCGTAGGGCCACTATGTTTCGAGGTTCACGAATGACTCATTGTAGGAGTAACAAAAAGGGGATTGAACAGAGTCAAGGATGAAAGGAAGACACAAAGGACATTATTGATGGTTTGTGTGAAGAATCGGCGTTTAAGAACAAGGTCCCAAACAGGACCTCCCTCAAGTTGGAGTTTATAAATTCTGTAAAGTTTTGTCTCACCGGTGGTACACGTTTCGGTAGAACCTCTACGGCACAGTTCTTTAAAGGGTCGAGTTCGACTCTTTATCCTTTGACCTCCAGATCTCTCTGACTACAGACCAGGTCACAGTGTCCTTTCTTAAGATGTAAAACCTGAGGTTGAAATCACAAACTGTGATCAGTCGTAATTTTAAAAAACATATTGTTTCCATTTTGAATTCTATCTTTATGATGTCGTCACTGTTTTGGAAGAGACGAGTCAAAACTTTTGTAAACCTGTAACATATGACCACAAAAACTACTATAGGAAGTATCTATTCCTAGAACTGACATAACGTCTGGGTCACTTACATTAAAGTCTTTGTTAGTGTTATGTTGTTCATATCATTGTCCCATAATTTCTACAGTAACGTCTTCTTCTTCGAAGTAAAGTACCTTTTAGTTCTTCAGTACGGTCGTATTAACCTTAAAACGTCCTGTCGTTGATTGTATTAATCTTAGCTCACTTTCACCATATATTTTTTACATCAGTCGGATACTTTATATTATTTTTATATAACATTCACCATCATTATAAAATTTAAGATAACAAGTACTGGAGTCTCTCTACGAAGTTTGTGACGGTACAAAATAATGTGTAAGTCAGTGTATAACAGGTATATTAGAGTAATTGAGTTTTATGAGGTCCAAACAAAACTTTTCAGGGAAATTGAATTATTTATTACGTGTCTTTGTTTTCCTATAGAACCTTGGTTTTCTCCTCACTCCTTACTGGATGAACCTTAGTAGTCTTTTTCTTATCTTAGTCTTAGTCTCAGTTTCCCATCTCAATATAGGTAGAAGTTTGATTTTTAATCTACAAGTATCGAACAATGTTATTAAAACTTGAACTTTTAGGTGGAATTTATACTCAAAATCATAAAAACATAAATATCATTTATGAGTTTTATAAACATATACTATATTTTTATATATTTAGGGGTTTTCACTTTCACCTCAGTGAGTCAGCACAGGTTGAGAAACACTGGGGTACCTGACATCGGATGGTCCGAGGAGGGAGGTACCCTAAGAGGTCCGTTCTCGTGACCTCACCCAACGGTAAAGGAAGGGGATCAACGATAAATATTTCTACAGACTTCGATTATTCACGTAACTATTCAATATCATGAAATTATGTTGATTAATTTAATAACTTTCATAGTCATTCTTAGGCTTCGAATTCTTATACGATTGTCAGATTGAAAGAATTCAGAAACACCTTTGAAATTCAAATATATAGTCTCAACTTACATAATGTAATTACATGAATGAAAACCAAGAATATTTTTCATTTTCAACATTTTGTAGTTGTTGTTTTCAGCAGATACGTATTAAAGAATATAAATTTGTAATGACTTGTGTACTGTTCACTCAACCTGTAGTTCCCACAATAGACGGAAAACAACAGTAAGTCAGTCATTCAGTACAGACTGAGACGTTGGGGTACCTGACGTCGCGTGGTACGAGGAGACAGGAGGTGATAGTAGGACTCAAACGAGTTTGAGCACAGGGAACTCAGCCACTACGATAGTTGGTAAAGTAGGAGACGGTGGGGAAAGAGGAAAACAGAAGTCAGAAAGGGTGTAGTCCCAGAAAAAGTTACTCAGTCGAGAAGTATAGTCCACCGGTTCTATAACCTTGAAGTCGAAGTCGTAGTCAGGAAGGTTACTTATAAGTCCCAATTAAAGGAAATCTTGACTCACCAAATAGACGGAAGAAGACTCGTATCATTGATTGATGTAAACTTGTACTATCTCAAGTCGAGTTCGTGTACTTAGGGTCTCTACTGGGGTCTGTCTCGGTCGACGAGATAAGGAGACGATTTTAGTATCGAACAAGTGTAAATGAAATAATACGTAAAGTGACATTACATAAATATGTTATATCATTTTATATCATAAAGGGACATATTCATGTACATACTCAGTCGACATTCCGTGATCAGGACAATGAACATAGAGTCCCGGTCCGTGTATCACCTTCGAGTCATTTACAAACATACCTATCTACCTACTTACTTACTTTCTCAAATTTTATACGATTAAATCTCGTCAGTAACGCCTTTCAATAAACGGACAACCGAAATTTCAATGACATTGTAATTTTATAAAATTTGTAGTAAGATCCTACCGTGTTTCCTGGTGTGAACCCATCTACAGTCCTACGGTATAACTTCTCCTCCTCTATTCTTCTCCATCTTAATCTGTTATAATCTGTTAATCCTCCTGTTTCTTCCTTTCCCTTCATTGATAAAAGTTTGTGGTACGGTAAAGAAAACCTTTACTTTCTGTAACATCTCGTCCCTAAATTTTGTGACCTCTGTACGGAGACGGTGAAGATCGATACACTGACCCCTCCAGTCGAAAAGACAGGAAGTAGGTATTAAACGGAGTATCCCGACAAATAGGATTTCGTATTCGAAGTTCATTGTCTTTTGAATGATCGATGAATTTATGACGACGATTCAGTGAAGTCAGCACAGGCTGAGACACACTGGGGTATCTGTCGTCGGGTGGTCCGAGGCGGCAGGGACCCTAAGAGAATAGATCACATTCATCTTCAGAGTCTCTACAAGGACAAAAGTTCTGACTTTACATTTGTTACAAAAAAGATTGTATGGTTTATTTTACTCACTTCTGAAAACAAACCTAATAAAAAGGATATAGGAGTCCTTAATTCCAACTCAAAATGGACTCTCAAAGTGTTACATATTTGACAAGTAACATCTGGAGAACTCCATTATTAAACGGTGTGTCGGTAAAGATACACCTAATAAATCGATTGTCTTTTAAGTAGAGTATACGACAAGAGTAGTTAAATTATTATAAACTCCTACAGTGAATGAAGTCAATGTTGTACTTAACACCATTCTCTCCCATCGTAAATCCTCTCTAATTTATCGTATATAAGTCCCTTAGTCCATTCTTATGGTTTCTCCATTTGTTTTGTTTGTTTTACTTTTTATTGGAGATCTCTTCTCTGTCTTCCTACTTTCATTGTTTTAGATGTTGGTTCAAAAATACGATCGGTCAATCCTCTGGAGAAAGTTACATAATTAGTGATCAGAAAATATAATATGTTTAATATGTGATCATATTGAAGTTTCAGTCTTCGTAACTTGTCATCATCAAAAAGTACAAACATTCATCTTTTCGTTTATTAGTGTAAAATTTTTAGTTAAAAATATCGTTCGTCTTTGTATGTACTGATAAACTTCATATATAGTGTCTATATGAGATCCTAGTCTCTGTTAACGTAACACTGAAGGTAAATAATTTACCAACTTCATAATCCTTTTATCTGGATAACAAACATATGATATTAGACAAAGAAAAAATTTTTTGTCAAAATAATTCTACATTAAAATTATGGTATTTCATATGGACAAACTTCATATGTAAAGTTACCAACCAAATAAAAATTCACTTCCTTTGTGTGACCTTTTTTTTTCTAATTTATTTCTCTCTTACGAACCTTTTACGACTAAAGGTTAATCTTCAAGTCCATTTATGATTTTCATTTAACCTTCTGTTTAAAAAGTAAATTTTAGGGATTTTGTATAATTTTCATTATAAATATGTGACACAGTAAGAACAGAGGATCCAACTCCGTGTGAGTCACAATCGTGTCCTAGTGGATGGACCCTTGTCTTTACACGTCGTAAAGAGGAGTCTATTACCCCCGTTTACATTTGTTTTTATCTCTCCCTTTCGACCTCCACCCCCAACTTCCTTTGGTCCTCTGAAGACCACACACTTAAACTGTTTCTTCTAAAACAACAGTACGAATTAAAAAAAAAACTAAAGATTATAAAGGAGAAAGGTTTCAAAGTATCAGATTAACGCCTTCAAGGAACTTGTATCTAAAAGTCGACGAATTTATTACATCTTTCCAATGAAAGGATTTTTATTATGAACTTTCCACAGTAGGTTCGGACTTCAAAGGAAAACCTGTAAAATGTCTTGAGAACTCAGAAAACGTATACTCGGGAAGAATCACTGTATAGTTTTCATTCCTTGACTACTCCTAATGTCGAGTTTCAGTACACGAGGAGGTACACCTTTTAATTTCTTTTTATTCTCTTGGTAGAAGAATTTTTTTCCTAATTTTATTAACCTTAAAGAATCGGTAAAACGGTTTCAAATACATCTGTGTTAACGGTTTATACATACAACAGATATTAGGGCGACGACGACGACGACGATTCAGCGAAGTCAGCACAGGCTGAGATACGCTGGAGTATCTGTCGTCGAGTGGTCTGAAGGGGCAGGGACCCTAAGAGGTCTGTTCTTGTGACCTCACCCAACGGTAAAGGAAGACGTTACGTACTTTCACTTTTCACTTTCACTTCAGTGAGTCAGCACAGACTGAGAGTCGCTGGGGTACCTGACGTCGGGTGGTCCGAGGAGGCAGACACCCTAAAAGGTCCGTTCTCATGACCTCACACCACGGTAACGGAAGAGACTATTAGGGTGATTACTGAGAAATTTTGAGTCAATAGTAAAGAAGTACAATAACACAATACGAATCTGTATGAACAAAATTCATAAATGAATTCACGATTGCTATTAGACAAGTGAACTATAAACAACCTAATAATCTAAACATAAACGATAAGCAAGAAATATGTCCCTTCTTCGATATAGTTTACATTATCTAAAAAACGGAACCAGATTTCGACACTTTTACCACCGTAAATTAGAAATAAAGAAACTTCATTAGAGAAAAGGAAACACGACACGGACACGAATCAGTGAGTCAACACAGGTTGAGAAACGTTGGTGTACCTGACATCGGGAGGTCCGAGGAGACAGGTACCCTTAAGAGGTCCATTCTTATGACCTCACCCAACGGTACCGGAGGAGGTCCCCTAGAAGGGTTGGGTCCCTAGTTTGGGTCCAGAAGAAGTAACGTCCGACCAAGAAATGGTAGACTCGGTGGTCCCTTCGGGAGGAACAGAAAAAACCCACTTAAAGTCACGACAAAATTTACTTCAAAATCCCTTTTCTGTGTTGTATTTTTTATTGAAAACGTAATGCTTCGTGTACGAACCTTGTAATACAAATGGAGGTGAGACCTTCTTTTAAAATGGAAACCTAGACTTCAATGTCCTTTTAAACCATAAGTAGTGATTTTTTACTTCTTAATTATAAACAAAAGATATTAACTGTACCAAAATAAAGGAAGGAGAGTAAAACAGAGTGAGACTAGACAAAAGACGTCTACATATGTACGATTTAGCGAAGTCAGTACAGGCTGTGAAACACTGGGGTACCTGATATCGGGCAGTCCGAGGAGACAGGCACCCTCAGAGATCCGTTCTTATGACATTAACCAATGGTACGGGAGGAGGTCCCCTAGAAAGTTGAGTCCCTAGTTTGGGGGTAGAGAATGCGGAGGACGTAACCGTCGACTCAAGAAATGGTGATCACGGTGGACCCTTCTGGGTTCCCATCTCAGTAAAAGATTTTGTGTTAGGACTAGTGATTTGGACCTTTGGAGGGGGTGGGGTAGGTCAAATTACTATGTTAAGTTCGTAACATCAAGCTTGACAATGATAGGTGGAGTTCCGATAACGAAACGATGTGTTTTGAACGACATAAGTTTTTCATGGTACCCATGAGAATGAACAAACAGAAATGGTCCCGACTAGAATGATAGATCTCCAATAGAATGAGAGTATAGACACCGATTTGACCGATTTAAGAACACGAAGATCTTTAACGTAAAGAGAGATACGAGGTCTGACTCTCCGATGGGGTTCTATGAGGGGGAGGACAGAGGGAAGTCGTACAACACACACAGGGATAGATCTATACCTAATCTCCCGTTTGGATCCTTATGGATGGATGAGGGACAAGACATTACCCGTAAACTAAAAGAATCTGTAACTATTATAGTGACCTTTACAAGGTTTCTCCTCCGAAAACGTAAATAATCTCGAGGAAAGTTCTTCTGGTTCCACACACCAACCCTTCGTAATTAACTTGTCATTTATCCCAACTTTTCACTTTTAAGGGTTCATCTAAGGTCAACAAGCTACCAGGAACAAGGTTTGATGGAAGAGTCCATATATTCAGAGTCATGGACTCTGTGAACTTAATAGTCTAGCTCATAAATATAAACTACAATCTCGACTTACTGTCCCGTTATTTCCTCTCCGAGCCGGATCATTAGAATTTAGTAAGGGGTGTACTATGAGTTGGAATGAGGTTTCATTCCGACTTTACTAATCACGAAGAACTCGGTGTTGTATTTCTTAAATACAGAAATCGAACAGATTTAATTTTCTACGAATGAAGAACCTTCTTTTCAATACTCGTTGGATCTATCGTATAAGTTTTCGTCTCTGTAATGAAACGACTGATTCCAGGCAGATCAGTTCCGATACCAAAAAGGTCACCAGTACATACCTACACTCTCAACCTGACACTTCTTCCGACTCGCGGTTTCTTAACTACGAAAACTTGACACCACAATCTCTTCTAAGAACTCTCAGGGAACCTGACGTTCGTCTAGGTTGGTCAGATAAGATTTCCTCTAGTTGGGACCCTAAAGAAACCTTCCTTACTACGATTTCGACTTTGAGGTCATGAAACAGGTGGAGTACGCTTCTCAACTGAGTAACCTTTTCTGAGACTACGACCCTCCCTAACCCCCGTCCTCCTCTTCCCCTGCTGTCNCTCTCAGGGAATCTGACGTTCGTCTAGGTTGGTCAGATAAGATTTCCTCTAGTTGGGACCCTAAAGAAACCTTCCTTACTACGATTTCGACTTTGAGGTCATGAAACAGGTGGAGTACGCTTCTCAACTGAGTAACCTCTTCTGAGACTACGACCCTCCCTAACCCCCGTCCTCCTCTTCCCCTGCTGTCTCCTACTCTACCGACCTACCGTAACGGCTGAACTACCTGCACTCAGACTCACTTGAGGCCCTCAACCACTACCTGTCCCTCCGGACCACACGACACTAAGTACCCCAGGGTTTCTTACCCTGTGCTGACTCGCTGACTTGACTTGACTTCTCCGACAGAGACAAGTTAGAACGGAAATCAGACCGTGAGTGGTACGATACATATGACAAGTAAAAGAGTTCATTACACGACTACACAAGGTAGTAATACACGTGATATATAATTATTAAAATATAGAAGTCGTGCACCATATCAAGACCCGTGTATCTATGAGTCTCCCTAAACCAACCTAATTTTATAGACAGGTCACTCAACCAGTTCCAATTAATTTAGTGAAATTTTACCACAGAAGTATTAAGACGATTTTAGAATTTAAGTTCCAGTTCGATGTTCACACCGTGGTTAAAGGTCTGGATCACTATCTATAAATACATTGACGAGTCTTTTGTTAGTCATTATAAACATTGTACAATTATCGAGAATTTTAGGATGAGATAGACTCTTTTCAACTACGTCTGGACAGAAATAGGGTTTCTATTCGTATACGACACCATATAGACCGGGTCTACAAAGTATCGTATTTGAGGTTATCTTATTTTAAGAGATCAATGTAGATATTACGGTGAACCGACACCCACTCAAATCGGATACTCTAACAGGATAACATGCCTGGGACATCATTCACAATCCGTTATAAGTGAAATATAAGTTTTATCTATTACGACTTTTACGAAATGAACACCGTGTTAATTTACCTACCTTTGATAGATCCTTCCTTAATCATGATTTTAATTTTTACAATCGAGGTCTTTTTTTGAGTGATCTTGGTAGTGAGAATGACAAAAGATTTTAAATAAAAAAACTTCACACCAACTAAATGTTACAACATAATTAAAGACGACATATCTTTTCACTAAGTTAATATGTATGTATATATATACAAACGAATCAGAGAGTCAGTACAGACTGAGAAACGTTAGGGTGTCTGACATCGGGTCGTCCGAGAAGACAGGTACCCCTAAGAGGTCCGTTCTTATGACCTTACTCAACGGTACGGGAGGAGGTCCCTTAGAAGGGTTGGGTCCCAAGTTTGGTTCCAGAAGTGGGGTTGGGTCCCAAGTTTGGTTCCAGAAGGTGTAACGTCCATGTAAGAAATGGTAGACTCAGTGGTCCCTTCGGGTGTCTATACCTATGCTTATACTTATATCTATATCTGTGTAAGAAAAAGTACCAAATAGTGTCTTATAACTTATATCAAGGGACACGATATGTCATCCTGGAGCAAATCTGAAAGAAATATATTAAACGTAGACGATCAGGGTTTGAGGGTTAGGTAGGGAGGGCATGAGGGGGACAGGGAACCGGTGGTGTTCAGACAAGAGATACAGACGCTCAGACAAACACGAAGTATCTATTCAAGTAAACACAGTATCAAATCTAAAGTATACATTCACTATAACATACCAAAGAAAGACAGACTGAATGAAGTGAATCATACTAGTAGAGATCCAGATAGGTACATCGATGTTTACCGTAATAAAGTAAGAAAACATAGCGACTCTTGGAGTAGAAGAAATAGGTAAGTAGACAACTACATATAAATTCAACGAAGGTACAGAACCGACAACATTTATCACGGCGATATTTGTACCTCTACGTACATAGAAAAACTTAATATCAATATAGTCCTATATACGGTCTCACTCTAACGACTTAGTATACTGTTGAGATAAAAATAAAAAAACTCCTCAGAAGGGTGACAAAAAGTATCACCGACGTGATTAAATGTAAGGGTGGTTGTCACATACTCTTAAACGAAAAGAGGTGTGGGAGACATCGTAAAAAAAGTATCTAAAAAAACTACTACTGGTAAGACTGACTACACTTCACCATGGAGTAACATGAAAAAAACGTAAAGAGATTATTAATCGTTAGAACTTGTAGAAAAGTACTGGTAGTGAGAATAAAATATGTTAATAGGACCCTGTACCTCCTCCCTCCACGGGAATGATACAAGTGTGAGGGTGAATCATCTTGTCCGTCCTCTTTTTAGGTGGACGGAACCAAAGGTATGATGAGGGTAAGATGTTTTAGTACAGATATACCGAAGTCGAATACTGAGAGGAGAGATGGTGATTAGTCTTGACCTCTACTGTCTACCGTCTTAAACACAACGTCTCCCTTTATCCCTCGACTTCCCAGTGACTTTTAAATCATAGGTCACATACCTTTTATACGGTTGTCTTCTACTTGAATATCCAGGTCTTTATTTAAAAACGTGGTCCACTTACGAATTTTAAGTCCCTACGACCTTTAACAGTATTAACTACTAAGGTCTTTAAAACTTAAATCGATATATAAAAAATTCCAACATAATACTACTCAAGGAAAACAACTGAAAGAAGAAACAGTAAAACGGAGAAAAGCGTTTAGAACGGGTAGAAAGGATAACACTCCCAAATCACTCAAAAGTTCAACCTAAAAGGGGGTTGACCAAACGACGGTCCAACTGTCGAGAATCTTTGTCTGTAAGAGATAAAAAGACTGATGATCAGGTCTCTCGAATCAAGTTCCATAATTGAAGACTAGGAGTTTCAGAGATCACCGAAGTCAAGACCGTTTGAGTCTTTGGGTCAATGGAAATAAGTCGTCGGTCGGTTACTCTATCGTAAGTTAAGTAAGTGACGAAAACGGTCAGAAAAAACACCGTCTCTAAATCAGGGTAACTTAGACGTCCTAATGTAGATAGTCTCTGACTCTACTGTCTTTAAAGTACCGTAAAGCTAGGAAGTAAGATACCTCTATCACTAACTCCCTTTTTTTCTCTTCGGTATTATTATAAACTTTTATACTTCGTTACCCTAAATAAATCTTGTCTAACCTAATATAGTATCTTGTCTGCTAGGGACATAAGTGTCAACGACAAATTCCTTAAAATAGCGTGGTAAACCTTTCCGGAGATTATTTTTTCTCATTACATGTTGACATGAAACCAATTCATAGTCGTTTCTTTATAATCAGGTTTATAAAATTTATGTTACTCTTTCTTTCTCTTCAACTCTGTCCACACGTACACACACACACGCACGTGTATGGGCACATATGTGTATGTGTGTCTAAAAATATCTATCATCCGTTTTATTACTCCAGTATTTTCTTCCTCTTACCTGGTTTCTACCACAATTCTTGACGACTGGTACCTTGTTGATATTTTTTATATATTTACTCATAAATAGTCTCACACACAACTTCAACCGAAAGGAAACCGAATTGCATACTATCCTCGATGTTTCCTTTACTGACGATCTAAAATTACATATTTACAATTTTTAAAAATCTTCATTTGTTTTACTTGTTTCATTTTATGTCCATCTTCCTGAAGGGATCACCAGGTCACCAACTGAGGTACGAAGGTGACGTTCCCCGTACTCAAATTAGGGACTAGTCCCTTGATTCTAAAGTGTACGACACTCCATACAGGTTTTATTAAAAAAAAATTACCTTTTGAAATTTTTAATTAATAGTACTAATACCCAATTATCTGAATCATATGTTTCTCGACAATTTCTCATTATCCTCTTTGTTTTAAGATAATATTTCTTCGTTAAATGATCTTCTCAATGTTTACCGGTGTCCTTTTACCTCCAAATATTCAATAGATCACTTAAGTGTTACGTAAAGAAGACACTAGTTGAACCGGTTTTTAATTAAATTTAATTACTATACGGACCAAAACATTTACTAAGTAATTATCCCTGTAAAAACATATAACGACTCCCCGTACATTTACCACATAAAAAGACCTATCGTTAAACCTTCATGGACAGTTCTCGGACTTTTTTATAAGTATTGAATACTTGGTTAATATCAGAAGTTTGATTTAACATAGATTTCCTTTACTAGTCTCTACACGGTTTTTACATACTCGTTCAAATAGGTATCTATCATAATAAATAATGGTATTTTTACCTTGGTCCACTGGTGTTCTTTCGTCCTCATCGTTATGAGTATAGTCTATTTTATCTAAAACTTTATTTCCAGACTTTTCTCTGTTTCTCCCTGTCACGTCTTACTAGTTTCCTAGTTAGGTTATTCTTCTATATTCTTAATATTTATATATACGTGGGTTGTATCCTCGTGGAGTTATACATTCCGTTTACGATTGTTCATACTTTCCCCTTTAGTTGTCATTGTGTTATTATTACCCTCTGAAGTTATGGGATGAGTGTAGACACCTATCTAGTTGGTATCTTTTAATCGTTCTTTTGTGTTTGAAATTTACTATGTCACCTGGTCAATCTGGATTAGCTATAGATATCCTGTAAAGTGGGGTTTGTTACTTAAAGTGGAAGAAGAGTTCACGTGTGTCTTGGAAGAGGTCCTATCTAGTGTAGGACCCGGTATTTAGATCGGAATCATTTAAATTTTTTTAACTTTAGTAAACTTCGTAGAAAAGACTAGTGTTACACCATTCTAATCTACAGTTGATGTCCTTTTTTTTGATAATTTTTATGTTTGTATACCTCCGATTTATTGTGTTAAGCCTTATTGGTTGTTTAGTACCTTCTTTAGTTTTTCCTTTAGTTTTATACGTATTTTTGTTTACGTTTACCTTTATACTGTTGGGTTTTAGATACCCTAAGTCATTTTCGTCACGATTCCCCTTCCAAGTATCGTAATGTTCGAATGGAGTTCTTTGTTCTCTTTTTAGTTTACTTATTGGATTGAAATGTGGATTTTGTTGATCTTTTTCTTCTTTGCTTCTTGGGTCCTAATCATCTTCCTTTCTTTATTATTTTAAATCCCGTCTTTATTTACTTTTTCTTTCCCTTGATATAGTTTTTAGTTGTTTTGATTTTCGAATAAGAAACTCTTCTATTTATTTTATCTGTTTAGTAATCGGTCTGAGTAGTTCTTTTTTTCCCTCTTCTTAGTTTAGTTGTTTTAATCTTACTTTTATCTCTTTAGTACTGTCTGTTGTGTCTGTATGTTTCCTAGTATTCTTTGATGATAGTCGTTGATATACGGTTATTTTACCTGTTGAACCTTCTTTACCTGTTTAAGAGTCTTTACATATTGGAAGGTTTTGACTTGGCCGTTCTTTATCTTTTATAATTGTCTGGGTAGTGTTGGTGTCTTTATCTTTGACATTAGTTTGTAGAAGGTTGTTTGTTTTTGGGTCCTGGTCTACCAAAGTATCGACTTAAGATGGTTTTTACACTTTTTCTCGATTGTGGATAGGATGAGTTTACGAAGGTCTTTTCAAGTCTCCTACTCTTTGAGTGTTTGAGTAAGATACTCCCGTGGTAGTGGGACTATGGTTTTGGTCTGTTTCTACGGTGTATTTTCTTTTGATATCCGGTTATAGTGACTATTTGTATCTACGTTTTTGGGAGTTGTTTTAAGATCGTTTGTCTTAGGTTGTTGTATAATTTTTCTATTATGTAGTACTGGTTTACCCGAAATAGGGTCCCTACGTTCCTAAGAAGTTATAGGTGTTTGGTTAGCTACACTATGTGGTCTAATTGTTTAACTTCCTATTTTTGATATACTAATAGAGTTATCTACGTCTCTTTCGGAAACTGTTTTAAGTTCTGGGTGAATACTATTTTTGAGAGGTCTTTCGTCCGTATCTTCCTTGTATGGAGTTCTATTATTTTCGCTATATACTATTTGGGTGTCGTTTGTAATAGGAGTTACTACTTTTTAACTTTCGTAAAGGTGATTTCAGTCCTTGTTCTGTTCCTACGTGTGAGAGTGGTGATGATAAGTTGTATCAAAACCCTCAAAATCGGTGTCGTCAGTCTCTTCTTTTTCTTTATTTTCCTTAGGTCTAACCTTCTCTTCATCATTTTGAGAGTAACAAACATCTACTGCACTAGGAGATGTACCTTTTGGGTTTCTGTGGTGGTCTTTTAATGATCTCGATTAGTTATTTATATCATTTCAAAGTCCTATATTTTAATTGTGTCTCTTTAGGGAACGTAAGGATATGTGATATTTGCTCTTTTGTCTTTCTCTTTAATTCCTTTGCTAGGGTAAACGGTAACGTTACTTTTCTTATTTTATGAATCTTTATTTAGATGGATTTCTTTGTTTTCTAGATATATATCTTTTGATTTTTGTGACTACCTTCTTTAGTTTCTACTGTGTTGATCTACCTCTTTATATAGTACAAGTAGATAGTCTTCTTAGTTATATCACTTTTACTCATATGATGGGTTTCGTTACATATCTAAGTCACGTCAGGGATAGTTCGATGGTTAAACAAGATCAAGACTTTAAAAGGTGTCTTGATCTTGTTTACTAAAGTGTCAAACATATCTTTATGTCTTTTGGAGTTTATCGGTTCCGTTAGAACTCTCTCTTCTTACCTTGACCTCATTAGTTGGACGGACCGAAGTCTGATATGATGTTTCGATGTCAGTAGTTCTGTCATACCATGACCGTGTTTCTGTCTTCATATCTAGTTACCTTGTTTTATCTTTTGGGTCTCTATTTAGGTGTGTGGATACCCATGTCATAGAAACTGTTTCTTCCGTTTTTATATGTTATCTCTTTTCTGTTAGAGAAATTGTTCACCACGACCCTTTTGCCCAGTTGGTGCACATTTTCTTATTTTAATCTTGTGAAAGATTGTGGTATGTGTTTTTATTGGAGTTTTACCTAATTTCTAGAATTACATTCTGGTCTTTGATTTTGAGGATCTCCTTTTGTATCCGTTGTGAAAGACTGTATTTAGTGTCGTTCTAGGAGATACCGGGTGGTGGGTCTCATTACCTTTATTTTCGTTTTTATTTGTTTACCCTGGATTAATTTGAATTTTCGAAAACGTGTTACTTCCTTTGATATTTGTTCCACTTTTCTGGTGGAAGGATCACCCTCTTTTATTATCGTTTACTTCGTTGACCGTTTATTAATTAGAGTTTTTATATATTTGTCGAGTACCTCGAGTTATGGTCTTTTTATTTACTAGGTTAGGTTTTTACCCGGTTTCTTGATTTGTCTGTAAAAAGGTCTCTTCTATATGTCTACCAATTGTTTGTATACTTTTTTATAAGTTGTAGTGAGTAGTCTCTTCACGTTTAGTTTTGGTGTTACTCCATGGTAGAGTGTGGTCAGTCTTACCGACGATAGGTTCAGATGTTCGTTATTTGAGACCTCTCCCACACCCCGTTTCCCTTGGGAGAATGTGACAACCACCCTTACGTTTGATCATGTCGGTGATACCTCTTGCCATACCTCTAAGGAATTCTTTGACTTTTATCTAGACGGTATACTGAGTCGTTAGGGTGAAGACCCGTATGTGTGACTCTTTTCGTCTTAATTCTCTCTGTGTGCATGGGGTCCATACACTTACCTATTCTTTCGACACCATGTATATGTGTTACCTTATAATGAGTCGATAATTTTTCTTATGTAAACTTAGTCAAGATTACTCCACCTACTTTGACCTCGACTAATATGTCTCACTTCATACAGTCTTTCTTTTTGTGGTCATGTCATATGATTGTGTATATATACCTTAAATCTTTCTACCATTGTTGCTGGGATATACGCTCTGTCGTTTTCTCTGTGTCTACATTTCTTGTCTGAAAACCTGAGACACCTCTTCCGCTCCCACTCTACTAAACTCTCTGATCGTAACGTTGTACATATAATGGTATACACTTTATCTAGTGACCAGGTTCAAGCTATGTACCTTTGTCCTGTGAGTTTCGGCCACGTGACCTGGTTGGGTTTTCTTACCCTACCCCTTCTTTCGTCTACCCCCAAACCCTACCCCTTGTGCACATGTGGACACCGACTAAGTACAGTTATATACCTTTTTGACGGTGTTATAACATTTCATTAATCGAAGGTTACTTTTATTTATTAAATTTATCTTTTTTTTACCTTGGTCCAATTAGACGTCACTGATTTTATCGTGTTATTTCCAGATATATGGATAAATTATAATAATAAAGATCCTTATAAGTCATTGTACCTCCAGTTAAATACTATAGTATTATAACAATATATTATTTCATATTAAGGATTTTATGAACTAATTTAAAGACTTTAGTGTCGTTATCAATAAATACCCATTACTTTCTTATCCGTAAATTTTAAACAATATGATGATACTTAAATTTTTTTTAACATTTCAAGAAACAATATTAGTCCTTGTTTACATAAAGGGGGTCAAAATGATGTCTGTTTTTTAAGTGACTAAAATACCAAAATAATTAACATCGTTAATATACGTCAACTCATTGACCTTAATGTAAGTTCTATACGGGATAAAAGTCGTGGGATTTTTAAGGAGTACAGGAAATCGTCAGTTAAGATAGGAGTTTGTTAATGACCGTCAACGACAAGAAAGACAGTGATAACAAAACAGGAAAGATCTTAAAGTATGTAGTAAAACTCTAGTTACGACGATATATACGGTAAAATAAAACAAGATTCTTAAATTAAAACTTTTTTATTGAGTCGTATATTAAGTGAGTTTATTAATTGGGTCCCCACTTTCCACCAAGTAAAGTCAAGTCAAGTCAGTGAGTCAGTACAGACTGAGAAACGTTGAGGTACTTAGTGTCGTACGGTCCGGAGGGACAGGTAGTGGTTGAGGGCCTCAAGTGAGTCTGAGTGCAGGTAGCTCAGGCACTACGGTAGGTCGGTAGAGTAGGAGCCAGCAGGGGAAGAAGAGGACGGGGGTCAGGGAGGGTCGTAGTTTCAGAAAAGGTTACTCAGTTGAGAAGTGTACTCCACCTGTTTCATGACCTCAAAGTCGAAATCGTAGTAAGGAAGGTTTCTTTAGGGTCCCAACTAGAGGAAGTCTTACCTGACCAACCTAGAGGAACGTCAGGTTCCCTGAGAGTCCTCAGAAGAGGTTGTGGTGTCAAGTCTGTATCACTTTTCTTTTTTATAACTCTGACCTCTCAGATCTATTCAGTAGATGTAGAAGACTATGAGTCAAACAAGTAGAGATTGTACTCTAATTTTTATTATAAAAGGAATAGGTAAGAAGTCGTAGTAATACCCATTGTTTAGTCTTTTACGAATAATTTCGTGAAACACTTCGAACTTATAGTTAAAGACTGAGTCAATAATAACAGACTATAACTACACATCCAGTCATATGGATAGGAAAAGTTTTCTAAACGGAAATACATATATTTTATCTCTGAGAGGAAGTATTTCCATATAAGATTGTAATTCAAGTCAAGTCAGTAAGTCAACACAGGCTGAGAAACGCTGGGGTACTTAGTGTCGTGTGGGCCGGAGGGATAGGTAGTGGTTGAGGGTCTCAAGTGAGTCTGAATGCAGGTAGTTCAGCCGTTACGGTAGGTCGGTAGAGTAGGAGACAGCAGGGGAAGAGGAGGACGGGGGTTAGGGAGGGTCGTAGTCTCAGAAAAGGTTACTCAGTTGAGAAGCGTACTCCACCTGTTTCATGACCTCAAAGTCGAAATCGTAGTAAGGAAGGTTTCTTTAGGGTCCCGACTAGAGGAAGTCTTACCTGACCAACCTAGAGGAACGTCAGGTTCCCTGAGAGTTCTCAGAAGAGGTTGTGGTGTCAAGTCTGTATCACTTTTCTTTTTTATAACTCTGACCTCTCAGATCTATTCAGTAGATGTAGAAGACTATGAGTCAAACAAGTAGAGATTGTANACGATAGATCCAACCAGTATTGAAAGGAAGGTTCCTCATTCGCAGAAAATTAAAGTACTGACGTTAGTGGTAGACGTCACTAAAACCTCGGGGTGTTTTATTTCAGACTGTGACAAAGGTGACAAAGGGGTAGATAAAGGATACTTCACTACCCTGGTCAATTCGGGATTATTTAACGACAGTACCCTCTACAAACTCTTACCTGGTCTGACAGTCGTCACCATTTACTAACTTAAGAGATCGTAATCAATAAAAGTCTAAGTTTAAGACTATAGGTATGAAAGGGGGTAGGAGAAAGGGAAAAGAAAAGATCTAGGGAGACGTAAGTCTTGAACAAGAGATAGTTGTCCAATCTCATACTCTTATATGTGAAAATAATTAAAAAACTGTAGATCCTTCAAAAAGAATTTACAAATTCTAAACGTATTTGTTTTTCCGTCACTTTTGGGTTACACAAGGTGGGTCAAACGTCTCTCTATGAACCGTGGTACTTTATTGAAATTTATTGACCTTTCTCTCTTATGATCGTTTGGACCGATCCAGTAAGGAAGTTATAAATAAGTAAGATGTCAGTAATTTAAAACTAACTCAAAGGTAGTACAAGATCTGAAAGATACCCTGGACCCCATATCAACCATAAACAGGATTATCTTTAATGTAAGTTCATCCTCTACTTCTGTTTTTTATTTATTTATTTGGTAATTTATCAATGTTTAAGACTATTCTCATTTTGTTTTTCGACGTCACCCACTACTTTATCCTGATTGTTTTAGTTCTTTCCTGAGAGATCTCTCTAATATGGATTCGTTCTGGACTTCGTACTCCTCCTCGATTAGAACTCTTCTCGACCTTTTTTATCGTACTCCTTTTCTTCTTTGTGATGCGTTTACGAGACACTGTTCCTTATGTCCTTGATTTCTTTTTAGTCATACCACCCGTGTCCTACTTATGTTCTTTCAGGTATCAACTTCGACATCACAATTATTCGTGATAGTGTAGTCTGACGTTACTCCTCAAACCCAAGATAGGATTGAGGGACCCCTCTTGACCTACCAAAATGAGTACCCCCACAGAACTAACAGAACTGGACAAAATTAGGAGTAACAAAAGTATTTTAATTTGACCGGTAAGAGATAAGACTAGACATCGGTTGTCAAATGAACGTTTCTTAAATTAATTCTACGTTTCTTTTTGATGTGGATAATTTCGGAAAAGATGGACAAAAGATTTCATTATTAAATTCTACAAGAGAAACTCTATTAAACTCAATGATATCTTGTAAGATCAAGAAAGGAGATAATTATATAAAGATTAGGGAATAACCCCTTCTGAAGGGTCCCTGTCAACCCCCAGGGTACGTCAGTTGGTCTATGGGAGACAGTTGTGTACATAATAAATCCGAAGACACCCACCGAAGTCGATCTAAATCTTACTGTCGTTAGTCTTAGACCAAATAATCAGTTAAATCTTAACTGACATTCAGTTTAAAAAGAAACGATGGATTAAAAGACAAAATCGTAGAAGTCCAGTCATCATTTCAAAATTATAAAACAGAAGAGGGGTTTACGATATATGTAAAGTATACTTCTAGTTTATTAAAACTTATTAGTGGTATTTAAATATACTAATGTGTCTATGGAAACTATAAAGTAATGACACTATCAATATTTCAAAAGACCGGTTCACATAAAATGACATATTAACTTCGAACAACAATGGGATCATTCTTATAACAGAAAGTCAGTACTTCTGGTAACTAAAATACTCTATAGATTGATTTCAAAGACTTTGATTAAGATGATGGAATTTTTATCTAAAAATGAAAGTCAAACATATAATATTTTATAATTTGTCATAGAGTTCTTAAATATAAACTTAATTTTAGTACCGAGACTTTGAGACACTTGAACTTATTTATAAATTGTAAAACACGGAGTCAAAAGAGTAGGTCTTTTACGTGCTCCTATTTTCGCTCTATTATTACTCCTAATTTAGTCAAGTATATACATATATACCTTTTGAATTGGGCGTAAACGTTCTTAGTACACTTAGGGAGTCTTCGTAAGTAAAAGGTGAATTATTTATGACATGGGTGAATTATTTATGATATGGAGTCCGGAACACAATTTTTATAACTGTATGGTTACTTATTTTTGTTTAGTAACAGACTGGTCTCTCCAGACTCGAAGGACGGGTCCTGTCCGGCGGGGGCGGTCACCCTTGTCTTCTCATCTCCCCTTACACATGTAGTCGTCACTCTTGTATTCTTTAGGGCTCAGTGACCCTCTCGGTGACCAGGAAAACACGAGACGTCCTAAAAATATAATTCCAATCTACGTGATTCAATGAAAAAGGTAGAAGTCTAGTACATCCACCAGTTTATGGTGGAAAGAAAACCTTGTGCTGTTTTTTTGAACATATTTAGAAAAATTAACTCTTGTCGTATAACAAACTCATTTTTATGTCTAACATCTTGGTCTACGTGTCTAATATCTTAGTCTATCTGGACCTAAGTTCAGGTAAATGACGGGTACACTTATTTTTATTAGTTATTATTAGTCTTATCCTTTCCCAAAATAAACTCAGTTTAACTCCTCATCGGACCTTCGGACGAAGGGTCTAATGAGATTCTTTGACGAGGTCTCCTCGTCCCAAAAGTCGTGTCAAAGCATAGAACAGTCTTGTTTCTTGTAATTTGTGAAGAAGTTCCCAACTAAAGATTTTCCAAAGTTTTTTTTTTTTTTTTTCTTGTCTGGTCGTGCACGTGTCACTTAGTCATACCGGAACCGTTGACCCTTCCCTTAGAACTGTAGTTTCCTCATCACAGTAACCGAAGGATCCTTCCCCTGTAAATTAGAAATAAAAATTGTATCTACAAGAAATGAAGAACAGTCACACGGGAAAGAAAGTAATTTCGTCTACATATTACATACAAACTATCCGGTGTCTGACAAAATAAATCATATTTTAGGTATACTTGAGTACTTATTCGGTCTTACTGAAGGTATATAGAGTCATACACTTTTAAAATATTAGTATTGAATAACGTTCAAAGAATTGAAAAAACAGAAGTCAAAAGACTCTGACAAAAGAGTATACATTTTACTGTTATTATTACGTTATTTAGAGTATCCCAACAACAATTTTGATTTACTCGATACGTTCAGTTTCATAATGGTGTGAAATCGTATATAATCCACGAAATTTAACAGTTAGTAGTGAGATTGTAATAATGTTAATCGATGGTACAAATTTCTACTCCTAAGTATTTTCAACATCTTTAACAGGTCACTGAATTACACTTGAGTTTAAGTCAAAAGGGACTAAAGTTTTACGTACAATAAACATAACTAAAACACGGAGGAGTATTCTTTTTGTTTTGTTTTTGAACTGATCAGAGAGAGTTTTCGATTTTAACACACTAGGGGTGGTGATAATAATTAATTTTCTCTTTCTGAATGTCAACAATTTTTATACAGTGGTCTATTTGTAGTTGTCACTATGTAAAATACCGTCTGATTGTTTTTATCTATCGTTCATGTCAAAAGTAATCAAAAGAAATGATTTTAGGAGATGACGAAACTCCTAAAAGGTCTAGTGTCGTACAGACAAAGGGTCCACTCGTCTGGAATACCAAGATGAGTCACGATCGGTAATCACAGTCTTGGTCCTATGGTTCCACCTCACACGTCGACCTCGTCAGAGTGACGAGAGTACCTACCCTCAGTCTATCACAAACTCTTCATGAACACTCGGAACTTGAACATTGAATAAATTCGTGGGTAATTAGTTTTCTAAACTGAATACGATATGATAATCGTTCCTTTATGACTTAAAAGGAGGTTAAATGTGTCAAATAAGTTCGTCATTAACCTCTCAGTGACGAATTTAGGGTGAGAATCTTCTTTCAATAGGAAAGTAAACCAAAAAATTGGTTCACCCGGTCTAAACACCAAAAGTATTACCTATTCATAGATTTTATGAATATAAGAGAAACTCATACTACGTACATATACACACACACACATACACACACACATTGTCTCTTTTTCCCTACAGATCCGATTCTTAGGACTCACTGAAATCAAAGTGAAAAGTGAAAGTACGTAACCTCTTTCTTTACCGTTGGGTGAGGTCACAAGAACGGACCTCTTAGGGTTCCTCCCGACTCGGACCACCCGACGTGTCTCAGTCTGTGTTGACTTCGTTGAATCGTCGTCGTCGTCGTCCGAGTCTTATCTCTTATAGACATCATTACTTATCGTGACACCCATAATCTTCTTACGTTTATAATTCGTCAAATCTTTACCGTGTAGAGTTTAAAGATATAAAAATTGTTCGGAAGTACCTGAGTAGTGTTAAAGTCCTAACACGTTTTTTATTAGGGGAAACACTTACTTTCAAAATCTCAAAACTTCGAACTTACTCCCATATTAAATCGAGAACCGGAAACTTATGAACAATATGTAAACAACACACACACATACATTATAAAGATAAAAACTACTCTGACTTTGACGAAAATAACTATATGGAATCACAAAAGGTCAACCTTGTAAAATATATAATTTCGAAACGTGAGACAATGACCTTATACACTAAGGGAGGGTCGACGTCTCTCCTTCCTTCGTAATCCATTTCCGTCTATACCAAGAGAAGACACAAAACACTTCGAATGAGTAGGAGAATGACCTTCTTCGTTTCCTCTTTTACTCCCACGATACAAAACAAAAAACGAAAAGGATCTCGTCGTCGAAACCCTTTCTGTCATCTATACTGAAATATAACAACTATTAGTTAATGATCATAAAAATTCGAAAATGGTACATGACCAAGGTGAAAACTCCCGAGACGTGTATAATCGATTAATTGAAGTGTTATAAGGAAACCATATCCATCATACATAGTAATAGGGGTTCAACGTCTACCTTTTTGATTTCGTATCAGTCCAATTCTTTGAAGGGTTTCGATGGACTTTCCCATTTCATCTCAAGTTTAGATACGTTAATTGATACACCGGACACGAGAATTGGTAACACGGTCCGTACAGTCACTCTCTCTCTTGTTAATAGTAATAGTAAGTAGTATTAATGTGAATTTACTCACAAATGAGACATTCGGATAACACGGTCAACGAAAATCAGAAGTGTTTTTGGAACTCCGCCTTCGACAACATCTGAGGTAAAATGTTCTACCTTTGATTCTGAGACCCTCTATTGATTGACTCCCGATGTATCGATATTCTCCACTCTGAACTCAAACTCAATTTAGACCGAAGTGTCGATCGGTTATTTCTGTCCCTCTCCCTTTGTGACTGTTTAGGTACGGGTAAAGATCTATTGTACCGAAGGGTAATGGACATCGAATAGTGATAGAAGTAATACTCAGTCCCCGTTTTTTTCTCCGCTATTGTGCGTAAAGTCCGAAGTCAATGTTACCTCCAGTGAAACATTGTCTCCAAGATATACCGTGTTAAGTAAATCGCTCGCTCGCTCTCTCTGTCTCAGTCGAATGAAATTGACATACGAGTCATTTGATTAATTAAGTACTTCTTTTTAAAAATTTCTTTGATTTAATAATCACTCAAAGGGGAGTTTCAAGGGATGTCCTGGTAATACTCTTCATTAAGGTCCCTGAATTCTCCTAATCTGAAGTAAGATAAATTTTACGGGATATTGTATTATAACTGATATTGATACTTCTGTCAAAAATGTATTACTATTAGGTAGTACACTTCTTCCTAATTTCCAGGTTCTACAGGTCATACCAATTTTCCGCTAAACTCAGTTTGCACAACGGATAGAAAACCTCTTATAAGAGACCTTCTCTTTGAACTGACCTTTCAAGGTCCCTCTTTGTAAAATAGAATCAACATCTTTCTTGAAAGAGAGTTGATCTCGACAGGTGGGAACCTTACACAATGGAATCTTTGAGTGGGTGATGGACGGTGACACACGTCTCCGTCCTATCGTAAGTCCCTTGGTCCCTCTGTACCTTATCTATTGATAAGATTAAAACTCTAGAAAATTAAAATGTGTCGTATTTTCAACAAATTCGACGAGTTCACTCTCTCAGTACACAAAATTATCTTGTTTCGACTCGCGGCTTCTTAACTACGAAAACTTGACACCACAATCTCTTCTGAAAAACTCTCAGGGAACCTGACATTCTAGTCGGGACCCTAAAGAAACCTTCCTTACTACGATTTCGACTTTGAGGTCATGAAACCGGTGGAGTACATTTCTCAACTGAGTGATCTTTTCTGAGACTACGACCCTCCCTAACTCCTGTCCTCCTCTTCCCCTGCTGTCTCCTACTCTACCGACCTACCGTAGTGACTGAGCTACCTGTACTCAGACTCACTTGAGACCCTCAACCACTACCTGTCCCTCCGGACCGCACGACGTTAAATACCCCAGCGTTTCTCAGCCTGTGTTGACTCGTTGACTTGACTTGACTTGACTTACGTACAATCTGAGATAATAGATATTTTCTACGGTTTTCCCCTTTTTGTGGACTTCACATCCTTTTTTAACACATTAGATAAACCTTTTGTATAAACTTCGATTCAATTCTTGACAAGAATTAGCCACCTTAGATATTCCTCTAAATTATGGAATCTTTTATAACAACTTCCTATATTTTAAAGATTTTTAAATTAAAATTTTAAACTCACACTAATTTCTCTTCTTTCGGTCCCGACGAAACCACCGAACCTACCATTTTTTAGACGGACGTCACGTCCTCTGGGCCAAGGTGAGTACCCAGTCCTTCTATAGGGTCTCTTCCCTTAATGTCGGGTGAGGTCATAAGAACGGACCTCTTAAGGTACCTGTCTCCTCGGACCACCCGATGTCAGGTACCCCCAGTGTTTCTCAGTCTGTGCTGACTCGCTGTTTGTGAATCTCTTCTCCTTTTCACAAAAAAGTTGTTTTTACAATTAAACGGTCTCAAATGTTGTGTTTACGAAGAGACTATTTTCACTACTTAATAGTTTCTGTTGTTTGTCCCAAGACTATAACTTTAATGTTTCATAACCGCGTTTACTTAAATTGAGTGTTTCCAAATAATGGGAACCCGACCGAGGACGACAAAGGTACCCTACAAACACATAGCAGGAGAACTTGATCCATGTGACGTAAGTGACACTCTCGGAACTTTATAGACAAGATAATTACAGGTCTATGGTTACTTAAAGTCACAAAATTGTTGTAACACTTTTTAATGTAACCTCGTATAAAAAAACTTTTGTGTAAAGTCCACCGTCAAACCTTGTGAGACTTGATGGTCCTATGGCATAGTAAAGGAAAGACAAAAGAATCCAAAAGTACTCAGTCGGGTAACATATAGGTTCTTTATATTCCCCTCTGTCACACGTGTCACCGTGTTACGATCCACCTCCCACGGTATTAAAAAAAAAATTCTCTTCCTTACACAAAAGTTTTCCTTCAGTCCGTCGGACAGACATGACACCGAGTAATCGTCGCAACTCTGTCAAGTTTAGAATAGTATTAAGAATTTAAATCGTAGTAATTCCGTCGTTTATTTTGTGTCTCTACTAGGCACCCTTCACCCGAATGTATCGTACCTTCTTTTAATCAAATAACTTTCCGTCCGAAACCTCACGTTTTTAAACTACACGACCCAAACGATAAAGTCTCCTATGAATTACACCAGGACAGTCCGAAGATTCAGACAACCTTAAAGAAGACATCTAAAGACTTGTAGGTACAAGTATTTTGACCATTTTGAAACCTAAATACTTTAAAACCTAAATACTTTAGGTTTTAAAACCTAAATACTTTACCTCTACAGACCCCGACCCGAACGAGGAGAGACGAGAAAGGAGTAATCTGAGGAGAGATTTTGGGTCTTTCTATGGTAAGGTACACTTTTATAGTAAAGAACATCGTCCAACCCTAGGACTTTTGAGACGAAATCTACAACACTATCGTTTGTTAAAACCGGGTTTGATAAGGTTGTTACCCTCTTTTGGAGGAAAGTATGTGATAATAAAAAGAAACTAGAAACACGACATCAGAGGTTCAGAGACCTCCAAAACACGAGTGAGGAGATTAAAGGTAGTCTCTCCCGACACTTAGGAGGAGGAGGAGGCAAGGTGTCTCAAGGATTGATAAGAGAAACTGGTTTTAATAAGTCATTTTTAATTTCCCCGATCCTCCTAGTTTCCGACACACAAAAACCTTACCACGACAGTAAAAAACACCCCAGGAATTGTCACTCCTTGTCACCCCCCGTCCCCTCTCAGTTAACGTCACAAAGTCGTAAAAATGTCTCGACGTTCCCTTGGTTGAAGAATTATCGTAGATTATAGAATCCCTCCGACCACGAAACATCGGATTGGTTTTCGATGTAGAATATTAGACTACTTATAGTTTAGACGTCATATCGTACTCCTTTAGGTATGACGGGATCATCAGAGGGTGGAAAGAGAAATGGGATAATTGATTTGAGTACCATTGAGTTTTCTTCAACAGTCCAAATTATACGGAACGAACTAAGTAATGGATCATGATTTTCATATATGTGAACACATCTGAAGTCCTTTAGTGATTGTCCGTTTTCATCGTAGTCATCGTAGTCATGAACGACGGATCCACTATTTAGCATCATAATCCCTGAGTCTTATGTGGTCCGTGACAAGTTTCACTAAGTGACTATAGAATCGAGAGAATCAGAAGTGTCGGAACTCACACACACCAAAGTAAAAATAGAGGTAGAACGTCTACTTCTGATTACGTATCTCAACAAATCAGTGATTCAACACTGGTTGAGAGAACGTTGGGGTACCAGACATCGGGAGGTCGGAGGAGACAGAAACCCTAAAGGGTCCGTTCTTATGACCCCAACCAATGGTAAAGGAAGGGGTTTCCTAAAAGAGTTGGGTTCCTACCTTGGGTGTAGAGGACGTAACGTCCACCTAAGAAATAGTTCGGTGGTCCCTTTGGGTTCCGTATCCCCAGTCTTAATCTTAAGTTTGGTACGTCGGACTAAGGTCTTAAGTACCAAATGAAAAAATGATGTAGTTGGAGTTTGGTTTCTAGACTTTGTTTACGAGTCGTAAAGAAGAAGTACTAGAAAATCAGTTGAGAATACATTCCAATTTAGTGGTCTTTCAAATCCGTCACTGAATTAACGACACCGACGGAATTGACGACATTGATACTTTCTTCATCCTCTCTTCTCTTTCGAACAGAAATATCAGAACATCTGATCAAAGTTAGATTTAGGGTCAAAATAATCAATACAATTAAGGGTCCTCTGGTTTGGGTCCAGAGGACGTAACGTCCGTCTAAGAAATGGTAGACTCGATGGTCCCTTCGGAGTCAAGAATCGACGACGACGATTCAGCGAAGTCAGCACAGACTGAGACACGTTGGGGTATGTGCCGTCGGATGGTCCGAGGAGGCGGGTACCCTAAAAGGTCCGTTCTCATGACCTTACCCCACGGTAACGGAAGAGGGTTAAGAATCGATGAGTAATGATTAAAGAGTTCTAGAGTTAACGAGTTAGATACTTTACACCTATACTGTCATCGTACATGATTTATCCCAATAACGACTATACTTGAATGTATTACGTAAATCTCACGGATCGCGTTATGGTCTGTGTCTGTACAATCTACAATTGCAAAATTCGACGGAAATTGGAAACGACCTTTATCTTACTACTGTCTATTACTTGTCACACACACACACACACACACACACACACACACACAAAACCCCCCTCAGATAATTTTATAGTCAATTATGTTACATTAGTCTACGTACATAAAATAAGGTGTTCCCTTCAGTCAGCAGACCTAAGATGGTCATCTGATCTAAAAGACGTTATCACAGGAATCTACACATTGTGTCCTCGTAACACTCCATTTATGCTAACATTACGTTACACAGTCCATAAATAATGTGAGGTCCCTCCTAGGTACAACGAGGTTTAAGACTTAATGTCGTCTCAGGGACACAATAGTGTAGACGAGAGTGTAGAGGTTAAGACGAAGTCTTATGCATTATCAGAACCTCGACCCTAAATGGTAAGAGAAGATCAATTAATTTTTGACTTTTAGTCACGTTAGTATCCCTCCCTGTATTTCTCCCTTTTATTCAAATTCTGTCTTTACGAGATTCCTACTCCCTCAAGAGGACCCGTCGACCTTCAGTCAGCTGACATGAGTGATTCCAGACTAAGGACCCCTACCCCATCAGAGTCACCCGACACTGAAGAAGGAGAAGGGTCCGTGACCTTGAAGTGACGAGATTCACTTTAATAGATTAAATACGAAAGTTTAACTTTTCAACGGAATAAGAGAGAGTTGTATCCACGGGATTTCTGATAAGTACGGTCGTGTCGTTGAGAGAGAATTTCGATAGGAATCTTTTATTATCCCCACCCATAAGGGGTTAAGGCCTTTGAGGTAGAAAATATCTTTCGTAAGGTACACCGTGGAATTCCCAATTTGAAAACAACGTCTATCTCATAGTTCACCGAAAAGTCCTCTCCTATTGGGGGTTAAATCTTTGACGGTAAAGATTTACCATTCGGTTTGTATGCAATCAAATGTGACGAAAGATACTTTCCTTATTGAGTGGCGAAGATGACACACACAATCAACCGAAAAGAGAGAGGGCAGATGGAGGACAGTAGATATAGTACACATATAGTCCCACTCCTGGCAGTGAGTGTCAATTATTTTTGGGGTCTTGTGCTGTTTCTAAGAAAAATAACGTCTAGGCAAAATGTTATCGAGAGTTAAATACTACAGTGTATTTAGTTTTCACTTCACAAATAGAATAGTAAGGCTCCGTAGGGAAGAAGACACAGGATCGGGGAGGGGGACACGGTTAAAGGTCGGGAGTTTCTACGAAACATATTCTTTCACGTTCAAGGGGCAAAACCGAAATAACTACAAGGGAAAACGAGAGAAGGACCGAGGGGGGGTTTGGTTCACTCGTCTCGTTTACCGGGCCCAAAAGGGGGTTACGGACTGGACGCAAATGACCCTCCTCTCGTCCTCTCCCTCGCGCGTAAGGCTCGTCCGACGAGACTGAGGCTGGTGTCCGACAAGACACGTCCGACAGGGAGAGGAAGTTTTGGTACGTAGGGGAGGGGCTTCGTCGTCCGTCACACGGAGGTAAGTCGGTGTAAACCATACGTACTCGTGCCGACGTCCCTCTCCCCTCCACCGAAAGAATTCTTCCAAGTCACCGAGTTGCGGTGAACTGATCAGAGGGTTCAACGTCCTTCGGAGACGGGACTACCTTAAGCGTCCACACCTCTACTGGTACCCTACGGTCCCAGCACCCCCTGGCAAACAAAAGATCCGTAACGAGTCCAAACGCCAAAGACCAAAAGGACCACCTTAAACCTTCCCCAGTACTTAGTTTGACTACGAGGAGCTGGGGACTTGACCTGGTAGGCCTTCGACACGGTGCGTCGGAAAGAGGGTAGACAGTCTGAAGAATTCCATGACATTGAACGACGAAACTTACCGAGAGTAACACGAAACGTCCAGACTTATGGGTTGAAGCGTGAACCCGACCCTGTGTGGAAAACCCCTCATGTCTAAGGACGTCATGACCGACACAACGGGTACCGATAACTCTCCAAGAGTCGAGGGGAGTGGGGTACCACAGTCCCTCCCTCCTACCAGAGTCGGTGTAAACTCTTACTCTAATACCAACGTCTCTTACCCGACGGACTCACGAGGGGTGGGGGTTTGTAGGGATTTTATCTTAATTAATTGAAGAAACCCTCCCACCCTTGTCATCACCCTCACTTTAGAGAATGAGGACACACAAACTGAGGACCTAAAAAAAGGGAGGGACCCCTTCGGGAAGCTGGGTCAAAGGTAAATTTACCTTGGACTCTCTTGTTTCCTAAGAGGAATAATAAAATTTTCGGGATACAGGAATCCACCAGAGAGTCCATTTCTGTTTCTTGTTTGGAATAGTCTAACACTGAAAAAACCGTATGAAAAAAAAAAAATTTCCGTACTATTAAAATCATAGAATTCACTTCAGCCACCACCCTTTCATAACAATTTATATATGACTCACACACGAAGATCGATCGAAAGAGCGATCGAGACTCAATGTGTTTTCTTTGTCATGATATGGAGTCGATCCTACGATGGACCACAGACGTCGTAAAGAGAAAGATCTTCTTTTATATAATTTTTGTGACTCTTTCAGGGGTGTTGAAGTTCTATTAAGTAGAAATGGTAGACGGAACATCCCTTCCTTTATATTCATTTTTAAATTTCCACGTCTTTTGTTCATAAAGGGGAGTCTTTTCTCTTACACCATCATGAAAAAACCCTTTTTACATATAGAGACCTACAGGGAGGGTACAGGTCCACTTCAAATTTTCCGTTCTACTTCAAGAAGTAGGAGAAAAGGTATAATTATACTATGACTCTAGTTACTAGTGATTTTTTTAATGTGAATGTCGTAAAAAGAAAGACTTAGACACAAGACCAACCCAGTTCAAAGTACACCTGTTAATCAAGATATGTCGATTCACCGAAGAACGTAACCTCATAATTGGGTCATAGGGAGGTCATAAGAACGGACCTCTTAGGGTACCTGTCTCCTCGGACCTCCCGATGTCAAGTATCCTAACGTTTCTCAGCCTGTACTAAATCTCTGACTCGTACGTACGTAATTGGGACAGACTCAAAGGAAATAGGACAAGTTGTGTTTGACTAATTGAAAGGGTTTCCAATGTGGGTGTAGCATAAGTTTGTGGGTAGTAAAACAATACCACCACCAAACGAAGGAACTTTCTCAGAAAACCTCCTTTTCCTCCAAACCCTCATCCTCTTTTCGAAGGAACCTATATTCCCGAAAACGAGACAACCTTGTTGTACGCACTATCCCGTACTTTTTCTTACTCCGGTCCCTGATTGTTTGTTTACATTTAAAAGGAGGTCTTAATGAGGACTTAGACCCCAGATCCCACTTCTCATAGAACCGTTTGGATTGATACTGACTTTTTTAACTGAAGTCGATAAGGTACACGTTATTCTTTGTAAAAAGTAAATTTAGTAAGTAACCGAAAAGGGACTTCATTACAAAAACTTGAATATATTACTGAAAAATTGTCCACACACATATGATGGAAGTTATATAATAAGTAATTATGAGATTCAAAATTTACCTTTTACTATAAATAATAAACGAACAGTATTTTAGTCGTCTCTTCATAAGAAAACCCCATCTAATGAATAAAAATCTTCTCGAGAGTAGAAAAAATTGACACTCATGGTAGGTACAATATATAGTCGTTGTGACAGTTATGATATGGTTATGGTATGTAGAGTCAGAATGGTAGGAAATACTTGTACCACAAAATATTGTTTAAAATAAGTAGATTTTCCACGTAATTACTGACGGGAAGTTTGAGAGAGTTATAGACTTTCTATCCTAAACAAAATGATCTCTTGAAAGGAAAGTTTGTTGTAGACATAAAAACCTTCTAATATACAGGATCTTCTGAAGTCTATAACTTGTGTAAAGTTTGAACTTCTTTTCATGATGTTTTAAGAAAGTCATTATGAATCTTTCTTTATTTGTGACGAAAACATATACTCAATAACATAACAGTCGTAAGATCTATACTTACGACACATTAAAAGGGCGAGGTCTAACAACGACAAAACAGAAATAATACAATTAGGGACACACAAGAACGGGACGAAAATATAAAGTTCATTTTACCTTCAAGGTCTCATTAGTAAACATAGAAAACCAGTCACAAGAAGGACTAAATCAGATATTTAATTTATAAATTATCGTTATTAACATGACAAGAAAAGGGGTGAAAGACGAATAAGAAAGGGAGGGAAAGACGAATAAGAAAGGGAAGGAGGGCGGGGGGAGTCAGAGAATAAGACAGAGGGAGTGTGACGGTGGTGGTACGATTATATTACCTACCTAAGAGACCTCAGATAACTTTGACATTCGATTATTGGGGTTAAGAGGATAAGTTGTCCATTAAAAGCAAGGAGAAGGTTCGGAAAAAGACTACGTTATACGGGAAAGGTTACGGGACTGAATCGGTATTTACGTCAAATCTTGTACTACCGTACTAATCTAAGCTGATTTGGGTCTAGTCAGTGGTAAAGACTGTTCTGACCCACACTCGGTTAAAGGAGGGACAGGAAAGGACCTTTTACGTAAAGAAACGATTGAATGAAGTCATGGTGTGATTACAAATCTTTACCGAAGTATTAGCAAAGGACATAAAGGGTAAAGAATTATCTTTGTTCTATCATTTCTTAATCTTCCCTCTCCGGTCGTAGACTTCGTGTTTAATTTGGGTTACTCATAACCTTGTATCAATAATAAGGAAGACTTCTGTAGAACATAACAATAAAACAGGTAGAGTCTCTTTTAAAACTTGTACGGTCGGTTGAATGTAAAACTTAAACTCTAACGTAAACCCTTATAGTAAACTTTTACTTAAAAACCTGTTCGTGTACTACTACTATCGGTTTTTAGTCTCCGACAAAAGTTTGCCTATGTAAAGTTTACACTGGGAAAGGTTAGACAAAGAGAAGTCAACAGTAAACGAAGTAAAACTATACAAAGTTCTAAATAGAATTATAATTAGCGTCGTTCAGTTTAAATAAAGTCACTATCTTATAAGAATCGTATAAAATATAAGTAAAATTCCAGACAGAGACGGTAATAAAAGAAACCCTCTAAAATAAAACCAATGAAGACAAATTAAACTTATAATTACAATCTCGTCTGTCGAAAAAGACGTAACTTTAGAACCATCTAAATCACTTCCCCCGGAAACTTTTTATCCAACGAAACCCCCTTTCCCTTCAACACGTGAACATTGTCTAAAACCTATTTATGTAAATTCGGTTAAAGAACTACTTCTGGTTTATTAGACGTAGTAAAATCCTAAAAGTTTGTTTCTCATAATGAAACGGTGATCTAGTTACAGTCTTTCTCTAATCTCTTTAACATGAAGCCTGTCAATCCAGATTTTTTTACTTAGGATTAAGGAAGTACAAAGATTGGTGGAGACACTGGAACCCTTTCAATGAATTGGAGAGACATTGAACCACAGGAAGAGAAATTTTATTTCTTAAATTTAGAACTGAATCTAAATTACGATACTAAGGGGTACCTTTTCCGACGGTACGACACACCGGTACCTTTTTGCATCAGATAACTCCGATTTTCATTAATTTGACCCAACCTATAATTTTACCTTCCTCCCGATCTTCAGTCGTCTCAAATCTAGTATCTCCCGGAATGGGTGATTTGGTTCCGTCAACTGTTACTATGACTTTTGATCCCTCCCGGTAATTTCCCTAGAATCGTCGTTTCACTAACGATCTAGGTCGACAATTTATCTAACGAAACTGACATCACAGATCTTACGTATCCTCTACCACTCAGACCTTCGACTCTCTAATTTAATCTCCGGACTTCTCAACTATTCCTGGTCCCCATTATGTAAATCAGAGAATCAGTACAGGTTGAGAAACGTTGGAGTACCTGATATCGGACGGTCCGAAAAGACAGTTACCTTAAGAGGTTCGTTTTTATGACCTCACCCATCGGTAAGGGAAGAGATCTCCTAGAAGGGCTGGGTCCCAACCTTGGACCCAGAAGGCCTAACGTCTGTCTAAGAAATGACAGATCACTGACTTGTTATTGTTGTCGTCCTGATTACGTTTTCATTACCTCCATTTTATTTATCCCGTAACAATTTAGTTAATCAACACCATCTTCCTTCTTAAATCTTAAAGAACTCTATAGAATGAAACGACAGACCACCAGGGTCACTAACACCAAGGTCACAGACTCTTATTTCTAGGACTCTTCCTTCCTGTCTTGAGCCACTAAGAAACCACTCGATCTTTCCCATACGACGAATGACTACGATTACTCTGACTCTGTTTTCATTTCTTACAGTAAAGTACAGTAACTACCCTACTCAGGGTGACTATCGTCTTGAGAAACTACATTTATTATATATTAGTCATTATAGTGAATTTCAAAAGATTCTACCAAAAAAAAAAAAAACGAGAATATTTTGTTACGGATCATTTGAGCGTAAACAAACTCTAGGTCAATGCATAGAGTCGCAAAATGAAGCAAAGGGGTGAGGAAAGAGAGAAAAATAATAGTTTTCTCCCTAATCACTTTCACTTGACCCATATTGTGTTCTCTTTATTAAATTTCTTGTGACTAGTTCAATCCGATGCTCTAGAGTTTAAGACGGGTTCATGTGTCACAAGAGATGAGGATATTAAAGTACAGTACCATTGGTCACAGGCAATATAACAGGGATTTCGTATCGTATCGTTCTAGGATTACTGTTTTACTCAACCCAGAAAAAAAGATGTCAACTACGGTCTGTCGTCTTTAACTGAAGCAAACGATAAGAGTTTGAGAATCTTCTGTTAATACAACTCTAAGTAAAACTAGACAAAATTTAAACAATGAGAATTCCTGAGGAAAAGTGTAGATTTTAAGACATAGAAATATACCGTCCATCTTATTATAATTATTTGGTCTCGAAAACAAATCGACCCTGGTCTGTGAGGACTTGGTGTACAGCCACTCATCGTCAACTCAAAGGTGTCCTTCTCTCCTTTGTATATGGATGATATAGATCTGTACAAGCACTTACCACCCCTCACTCTAGTCCCTTGACCAATACCTGGTTAAGGTGATTCACGGAATTTCTACCCTTCGGATTCTTATTTAACGAAAATCCTTTTGTGTCACACACCAATCCGTTTTAAAATTCCCGACGATTATTTGAAGATAGAAAGGTAGAGTCGTACGGTCCGAGTCTAAGGGAAATTCTTTTATTCTTTTTTTTTTACGTGGGTTTGATTTTGGGTCCTCTCTGTTTTAGACACACCACGTAAAGTTCACCACCGAAGTTGAGTTCGACGACTTGTCACTGGTACACTAAGCGGAAAAACACTTTACAAGGAACCTGTAGGACTCCCTTTAAGGACTCCGTGGTTCTTTGGGAGGACACAGAGACCTCTCAAGACGGAAGACTATGGGTCATAACACGCCATTCCTTACTTTGACACACCAGTAACATCTTGTTCCCTCCTATATCGACCCAACAGGTTCGGGTCCCGTAGACCGAATGACTACGGAACACCTCAGTCATTTTACCTTGTTTCAGACAGACAGAGTTTCCGTTGTCAAGACGGAAGGGACGTCCACTAAAGGACACCTCTCTTCCCACACTTGTGACGGAAAAGTCGTCACCGAAGTTTAAGAGGGGTGGACGTAGATTCAGACAACCATATTGGAGTTGACCGAGGTTCGAGTAGACGTCTGTTGATAGAGGAAAAGGTAATCGATTGTACTTTTTCATCGAGTGTTTTCCATAAGTCATTTACAAATAACTTCTTATTTACTCACTTTCTTGTACACTTACTATGTACTTTAGGATTCTTTCGAATTTTTAGTGAACCCCTCGAATATTCGTTTCGTCTATAAGTTCGAGCGGGGACTCTTACGACTGAGTTATCCATCGACCACCCAGGTCTTTAAACGTAAAATTGTTCGAGAGGATCACTAAGACTATACTTGTCGAGAATCTTCCTGGTGTGTAACTCCTTTTTGACGGAATCTAAGTTGTTTCGAGTTAATTTACGGAAGAGAGAAAACGACCGTAGACCCGTCTTGTCTAATACACAATCAATTGTCATCCTCGTTTTCCAAAAAGTCTTTGTCAAGTGTTCAAAAGTTTTGCAAATTAGTATTTTTTAGTAAATCTATGTCCTCATTAACTCAAGTCGACGGGACAAAACCAAATGTCTACTACACAGTAGTATTTCACTTCCTTACAAACAACGAAAAAAAAGATGGCAAATAGATAAAATCTAAAGGGACACATAATAAAGGCACTAAATAAGTCCGTATACTGTATGTTAAAATCTAAAAAAAGATTTTTTAAGTTTTTTTTATACAACGTAAATATATCTCTATACTAACACTTGGTCTCGAGGGTTTCTATCACACATAGTAGTTCTAAGACCTCGTAGACGTATACAAGGAAATTTGAAGGGATCACTTACCATACCTGAACTGTCTTCGTCTTCTATAATTCTTCTCCACCGTTCTTATGTGTTTTCTTTACATGTTTTTTCTAGAAGTGTAGGTCTATTAGTTCTACCACACCAGAGAGTGGATCTCGGTCTGTAAGACCTTACACTTCAGTTCACCCGAAATCCTTCGTAGTGATGCTTGTTTCGATCACCTCCACTACCTTAAGGTCAACTCGGTAAAGTTTAGGATTTTCTACTACGACACTGACATGATGTGAGTTATACAGTCGTTTAGACCTTCTGAGTCGTCACCGGTGTCCTGACCTTTTCTAGTCTAAAGTAAGGTTAGTGTTTCTTTCCGTTACGGTTTCTTACGAGTTTGATGACGTGTTAACGTGAGTAGAATGTGCGATCATTTCATTACGAGTTTTAAGAGGTTCGGTCGGAAGTTGTTGTATACTTGGTACTTGAAGGTCTACAAGTTCGACCAAAATCTTTTCCGTCTCCTTCATCTCTAGTTTAACAGTTGTAGGCGACCTAGTACCTTTTTAGTTCTCTCAAGGTCTTTTTGTAGATAAAGACGAAATAACTGATACGGTTTCGGAAACTGACACACCTAGTGTCATTTGAAACCTTTGAAGACTTTCTCTACCCTTATGGTCTGGTAGACTGGACGGAGAACTCTTTGGACATACGTCCAGTCTTTCGTTGTCAATCTTGCCCTGTACCTTGTTGTCTGACCAAGGTTTAACCCTTTCCTCATACAGTTCCGACATATAACAGTGTGACGAATAAATTGAAGATACGTCTCGTGTAGTACTCTTTGTAACCCGACCTCCTTCGTGTTCGACCTTAGTTCTAACGACCTTCTTTATAGTTACTGGAGTCTATACGTCTACTGTGGTGGGAATACCGTCTTTCACTTTTTCTTGTTTTCTCGGAGAACTACTTTCACTTTCTTCTCTCACTTTTTCAACCGAATTTCGAGTTGTAAGTCTTTTGATTCTAGTACCGTAGACCAGGGTAGTGAAGTACCGTTTATCTACCCCTTTGTCACCGACTGTAATAAAAACCCTCAAGGTTTTAGTGACGTCTACCACTAACGTCGGTACTTTAATTTTCTACGAACGAAGAACCTTCCTTTCAATACTGATTGGATCTGTCGTAAAATTTTTCGTCTCTGTAAGGAAACAGTTGTTTCTAGGTAGATTAGTTCCGATACTAAAAAGGTCATCAGTACATACTTACACTCTCAACCTGATATTTCTTTCGACTTACGGCTTCTTAACTACGAAAACTTGACACCACAACCTCTTCTGAGAACTCTCAGGGAACCTGACGTTCCTCTAGGTTGGTCAGGTAGGATTTCCTCTAGTCAGGACCCGCAAGTAACCTTCCTGAGTACGACTTCGACTTTGAGGTCATGAAACCGGTGGACTACACTTCTCCACTGAGTAACCTTTTCTGGGATTACGACCCTTTCTAACTTCCGTCCTCCTCTTTCCCTGTAGTCTCCTATTCTACCAACCTACCGTAGAAACTGCGCTACCTGTACTCAAACTCATCCGAAGTCCTCAACCACTATCTGTCCCTTCGGACCGTACGACGGAAGGTACCCCAGAGTTTCTCAGTATGTACTGACTCTCTGACTTTACCTGACTACGAGTGTCTTGTGAATTACTAAGAGTGTCAACAAAGAATGTCCTAGTACGTCCTTGTGATTGAATCCACGATTCTTACACACCAGCTATTCACTATAGGATCTAATCTTCTTTTTTACTGCGCAATAGGAGACAGAACAAATGAAGCTCACCAAAATGGAATGTAAAACCTCCGTCTTTAGGACGGCTTTTCTTTCCAATTGAAGTCGGGGTTAGTAAACCGGCAACGACTGCATTCGTTCGAGGGAGCGTCGACGAGGGCAAGAGAATAGAGAGGGTCAGCGATCGTAGTGGACAAGTGGTGCAACGGGTCGACCTTGCGGATCCGAGTACGGAGACGAAACAAACGGAAGTCGGGAATATCTTAGTCGGTTAGTCAAGACGGCACAAAAGAGTATGTACACAGAGACAAGATGGGAAGACAGATAAGATTCAAGGGTTTCGGTTACAAAGAAAAGGAACCGGGGTTTTATGATATCGTCAGATGAAGTTTAACTAGGAGAGGTGTCGATGGTCTTACTAAGGGAATTTACGTGCACTCTGGTCCTATGACGGTACAAACTGTAAGAAATTATCATGGGGAAAAGAACATCTTATTTTAGGAGTAGAGGACCTTAACCACAAATTCTGGGAGACACTAGACAGGAGGTAGATGAAGAGACGGAAATATGAAACGAAAAGGGAAAGAGTTTAGTACTTAAAGGAAAATCGGCCCGAAAAACATGTTCGATAAAGGTAACGGACCTTTTAGACTTGGGGAAGAAGAGGATGGATTGAGGATGGTTATAAAATTAAGAGTTGATTCAACCTACTTAAATTCTTTTTCAAAGGACTTAAGGATTTGGGTCTGACCCGAAAGGAAAATTAGTATGAGTATTTTCAATTACCCATAAAGGTAGAAACGCAACTTGCACAACATCATAATAATCGAGAAAGTGGAGTAAGACTTTTCGAAGAATTTCAATCCTTGGTATAGAATCTGTTAAAGTACGTAATACAGTAAATAGTCTGTCGTGTCCTATTAACCCCACGATTCCGTATACACGATTCAATGAAGTCAACACAGACTGAGAAACACTGGGACACCTAACATTATAGTCCGAGCAGACAGGTACCCTAAGAGGAGGGCCCCTAGAAGGGTTGTATTCCTAGTTTGGGTGTAGAGAATACAGAGGACGTAACCATCTACCTAAGAAATGGACATCCCTGTCCCCACGATTTACTTATCCATTTACAACCTCCCTTACCTATTGATACGAGGACTACGTCACGAGACTTCGGTGAATTTTCGTGGTTTACCATAATATTCCAGAACCGTAAAACAGATTAATTTCCTATGAAACTCGAACTCAACTATATAAAGTATATAAAGGGTTTAACCTTCTAATCAATTCCTTAACTTGGTTACTGACCATGAGTTATGTTCACTACGTCTTATTTTATAAATGAATTCCTTCTTTGACATTATCCATCTTGGTCTACAGACGAAACTTTTATAAATGACTTTCAATTTCACTCTCTAACTTTAATGGAGTAAATAACGAAAACAACCTCTTTTCCCTTAGGGAATTAAATCACTAACTCTCTGAAATTATACAACGAAGTACATTGAAATCATCACAAAAACCGATCCAATGTGACATTTAATCTCTTTCATGATAATCTCCTTTTTGATGTGACAATCTCATGAGAACGAAATAGGAAATTTTTTACGGTAACCGATTACAGATCTATGTTAATGTACCTGTGTTGATATAACTTCATAAAACAGTAAAAATAAATTTCCGTTTATACCGAACTCTAAAAAGGCAATCGTAATCCAATGAATAGACATAGGACTTAGTGCCTATCTTCATAAGATAGTAGTCCATAGTATCTATCCCCGAAGGGTTCACCGAGTCACCATTTCTTAGGTGGACGGTTTCGTCCTCTGTGTCTAAGCTAAAGACCCAACCCTTCTAGGGGAGCTCTTCCTTTATCGTTGGGTGAGGTCATAAGAACGGACCCTTTGGGGTACGTGTATCTCCTCAGACCACTCGATATCAGGTACCTCAACATTTTCTCAGCCTGTGTTAAATCACTGATTTGTTGTTCTCGTTGTAGTACCCATCTACCATAGTTTATCTTCAAGATCAAATAAGAAAACACTGTCCTTGGTTTTAAAGAGGTCTGTATCAGTTTATAGGAAACCGTGTCCACACCCTCTACTCCACCTCTTCAGTAGGGGTCAATTCTTCCCGACGAAATTTGTAAAGGAGAATTCCTACCTCTCATCCAACAACTAAAGTGACCTTTGGATTGTCTCTAAAGGATCACTACATTTCTCCTAATTGAAATCTATGTGAAAGAAAAATTAAAATGTTTCTAACTTTAAATCCAATGTAAATCTTTTAATTAACCAGTTCAAAATCAGTGATTTAGATCTTTCTGATTTACTAATAAAAGAGTTGAATAACAGTTAGTAGAGAACATTGTATTCTTTGAATTTACACTGGTTAAACAGACTTTCACAAACTTAAAGGTATATAATGACGAAATACATAACATTCGTCTTGTACACACTAAACTAATTACATAATTTGTTTTATAAATTAAAAGTGGTAATAAGATATTATTGAAGATGAATCTTCACAAATTCTTATTATGTTATATTTTAAGTAAAGTTACCTATTTACTTTTTTATAAAATGAAGTAATTCTACTTAAAAAAACATATTACAATCAAACACACTCGTTAGTTTCTAAGACTCTATTTAGATCATTAATTGTGTTCCTTCCATGTATTAAATTAAATTTTTACTCGTATTAATTTCGATTAAAAGTTAGTAATTTAACTCGTACTAGTTTACCTGTCTTTATAATCTAAAATCGGGATTAAGACTTATTAATACTTAGGGTCGACTCAATGGACCTTATTTATCAAAATAGAACATCAAAAGAGTATATATTTCTGTCCTAACCCTCATCTATTCCTGACCGTTTGAAAAATTTTCCGATCTACCTTTTCACCGAACTACCCAGTATATCAACGGGAGAGATAGTGTTGATAAGTTAAAACGGTAACATCGAACTCTTTCATCGGTGTACGTTATGTATTATTTACTTACATAAACACTAGGTCAATTTGAATAAATCCTTGTGACGCGATACCAGACTCACAAGTACACAATTTTTTAGGTATATAACTTTAGGACTGGGGTTTCCACTACCATAATCATCCACCTTGCAAGTCCACCATGTATTCAGTACTCCCTCCCTACGAAAATTTACCTCAGACACGGAACATCTTCTCCGAGGTCTCTCGAAGGATGGGGAAGATTTTTCTTCAGACACGGGATCTTCTCCCGGGAGAGAACTGGTACCACCTTTGAACTAGAACTCAAAGGTCGGAGGTCTTGACACTCGTTATTCAAAGATGACAAATATTGGGTGGGTTAGACACCATAAAGTAATATCACCGGACTTCTCTAATTGTGACTTTAAACTTAAAGTACATTAACAGTGTATAGTACTTTATAATAAAATTAAAAAGTTGGTCAAACTTTATATTGTCGATAAGAACCTAGTAGTCGGTATGTATCTCCCGTCTAACATGAACGGACACCTGAGGTCAAACAATTTGTACCCTACTAACAATTCAAGGGAATATCGAGACTATAAGAACCTAATTAAGTACTACTGTCTTTCGGTAACGTACGAGGATACATAAAATTTTAATGAAACTTTCTTGACTCTCGTTTAGTAAATAACAATATTAACAATAGAGTATGAGTAACCTCTCCCCACACCCTATATGAATGACAGAGTATTACATTCAGTGTAAATCATTTACAAACACTCCTTGTAAACAAAAGATAGAGAGTTTTAGACTTACGAAGTCAAGAAATTTTCTACAGAAATGAGTCTTTGATATAACTTTATATGTCTCTAATTTTCACTTCACTATGATTTTGAATTGTAAATTTTTCAGGAAAAGTTAAATGTTTCAAGAAACGAAATGTAATTAACTTGACTTGAAGTATCGTTGTGATACTTTGTTCATATCTTTTGAGTTAATAGGGAGAAAACTCGACCTTTTTAATTTATGGAAATGAGACAGAAGTAGACTCTGGGTTGATCTAATACCTCATTACATAACTATTCTGTTTGTTAATCTAGTAAACCCATGAACTGTCGTTTTTGTTAATTTACCGTACAAGAGTTTAACTAGTAACTGTTTTGTCCTTTGAAGAGACCTAAAATTAAAGGAAATTAATATTTAAGTCATGTTTATAATGAAATACCAGTCTTTAATTACAAACCACAACCGTATGAGACATCGGTCAAAAGTCAATTATACTCAAGGAAGGAAAGTCGGATTATTTTGTCTTTACTACGTCACGTTTACTTGTTTTAAATCCTACATAAAACATTATTAAACTCAAATCCCCTTATATATGATAAGTACACGTTGATTAATGTGAAACATCAATAACATGGTAGTCTCAGCGGTCAATAACATCCAACATAATCCCAAGAGGTTTCTTTGTCTTAGTTAACACACACACACACACACACACACACACATTCATTTTGTCAAATAAGATTCCTCAACCGAGTGTACTAACACCTCCGAATCGTTCAAGTTTTATACTACTACCTGTGACCGTTAGACCTCTGAGTCCTTTCTCAACGTAAAAATCAGATGTACGTCAGAAACCATCTTGGTTCTTATTGACTACAACGTCTATTTCAAGTTTCTGTCAGAAGACCTTTTCAGACAGAACAAAACCCTTCCCAGTCAGAAAACAGGATAAGTCCGGAAGTCGTTTAACATACTCCGGGTGGGTGTCAAACCCTGCGTTACACGAAATGAGTCTATGGTGACTAAATTTATCATTAAAGTCGGTTTATGTGAGATTACCTTTATAAATATTATTACAAGTCTTTTTATAGACTCGTGACACCGGATCTATTCAAATGTATATTTTAATCATTAGTGTAGTTAGAAACAGTGTCAATATAATTTCGACGATAAAATGTACATGTTAACTGGAAACTTGTTACCTGAACTTGACACGTCCAGGTGAATATACACCTAAAAAAAAGTTATTTATATATGACATCATGGTTGTTAGGTTCTAACCAACTTAAACGTCAACACTTTGGCACCTATATCTCCCGACCGAAATTTCAGTATACACTTAAAAGTCGACTCTCTACACAGTCACAGGGATTGGGGCCATAATAACAAGTTTCTAGTTGACATCAAACAAACGTTTATTGTCTTTAGGTAAGTATGTGATTGGTTTTAAAGAAGATTCCAATTAGAGACCTTATAGATCGTTTACTTTATCTTTATATAGGTCTATTGTTTCCCTGAGGGGGTCCGAAAAAACATTATCCCGGGAGCTCAGTGAACAAAACCGAAGAGAACTGGGTAGATAAGACATAAAGACCAAAAGAAACATCTGACCGAAGGAGATAGTGAGACATAAAGCGAGTATGAACGGTGTCACAGGTCAAGATATACTAGGACGACGACGTAAAGAAGAAGTCAAGTCAAGTCAACGATCCAGCACAGGCTGAGAAACGCTGGGGTACTTAGCGTCGTGCGGTCCGGAGGGACAGGTAGTGGTTGAGGGCCTCAAGTGAGTCTGAGTGCAGGTAGCTCAGGCACTACGGTAGGTCGGTAGAGTAGGAGACAGCAGGGGAAGAGGAGGACGGGGGTTAGGGAGGGTCGTAGTCTCAGAAGAGGTTACTCAGTTGAGAAACGTACTCCACCGGTTTCATGACCTCAAAGTCGAAATCGTAGTAAGGAAGGTTTCTTTAGGGTCCCGACTAGAGGAAGTCTTACCTGATCAACCTAGAGGAACGTCAGGTTCCCTGAGAGTTCTCAGATGAGGTTGTGGTGTGAAGTTTTCGTAGTTAAGAAGCCGTGAGTCGAAAGAAATATCAGGCTGAGAGTGTAGGTATGTACTGATGACCTTTTTGGTATCGGAATTCATCTGTCTGGAATCAGTCGTTTCATTACAGAGACGAAAACTCATATGATAGATCTAACCAGTATTGAAAAGAAGGTTCTTCATTCGTAGAAAATTAAAGTACCGACGTCAGTGGTAGACGTCACTAAAACCTCGGGGGTTTTTATTTCAGACTGTGACAAAGGGGACAAAGGGGTAGATAAAGGGTACTTCAATACCCTGGCCTACGGTACTAGAAGTAAAAGACTTACAACTCGAAATTCGGTTGAAAAAGTGAGAGGAGAAAGTGAAAGTAGTTCTCCGAAAAATCAAGGAGAAGTGAAAGACGGTATTCCCACCACAGTAGACGTATAGACTCCAATAACTATAAAGAGGGTCGTTAGAACTAAGGTCGAACACAAAGAAGGTCAGGTCACAAAGAGTACTACATGAAACGTATATTCAATTTATCCGTCCCACTGTTATAAAGAAGAATATAGAATGGTCAAATAAAGAGGACAAAAGGATCCCTTAGAATGACTGAGTCCAAACCAGTATATAAGTAATAACGGATGTCTCTAAACCAGTTCCTTTGACTTAGTAGACTATATTTATACCGGTGGATCTAGACAAGAAGATTATCCATTACACCCTTCCATCGTCTAAGACAATCGTTTCTTTTTCCGTGTTTAGAAGTGATTAAGTCAATCGTACTTAGGGGATGTGTGAGTTATCAAGTTACCAAGACTTTCGGTAAGTCGGATTTTCTATGTCGTTCGTTAGGTTTTTTTTTTTTTTTAAGTAAGACATTCATGTCTATTTATTAATCACACGTGGAAAAACGATTTTAGTGACGTCTACCACTAACGTCTGTACCTTAATTTTCTACGAACGAGGAACTTTCATTTCAATACTGGTTGGATCTATCGTATAATTTTTCGTCTCTGTAATGAAACGGTTGTTTCCAAGTAGATCAGTTCCGATACGAAAAAGGTCATTAGTACACACCTACACTCTCAACCTGATATTTTTTTCGACTCGTGTCTTCTTAACTACGAAAACTTGACACCACAACCTCTTCTGAGAACTCTCAGGGAACCTGACGTTCGTCTAGGTTGGTTAGGTAGGATTTCCTCTAGTCAGGACCCACAAGNGTCTTTCTTAAGTGCCGCAAGGGCAGCGTAGAGTTCTCCTCCGCGAGAGGTGTCCTTCCCGCTCTTCTTGAGGTCCCAGTACGGTGGTAAGGGAATCAGGGGGTCTAAAGAGTCAGGTAAGGTCCCTTTGCACAAAAGGGACGTGACGGAGCTGAAAGTTCGGCTCCTAGCTGAGTGTGGTGCCAGCGTGCACCCTGTCGGGACACCCTTTCGTAGCACCCTTTCGGAGCACCCTTTGGGAGCTCCCTTTCGGTGTCTACGGAACTAGGTACTATTCCCTTCGCACT
>SJYO01046538.1:34174116-34210231 GCA_006410555.1 Capra ibex | reverse complement strand
TTAGAATGACTGAGTCCAAACCAGTATATAAGTAATAACGGATGTCTCTAAACCAGTTCCTTTGACTTAGTAGACTATATTTATACCGGTGGATCTAGACAAGAAGATTATCCATTACACCCTTCCATCGTCTAAGACAATCGTTTCTTTTTCCGCGTTTAGAAGTGATTAAGTCAATCGTACTTAGGGGATGTGTGAGTTATCAAGTTACCAAGACTTTCGGTAAGTCGGATTTTCTATGTCGTTCGTTAGGTTTTTTTTTTTTTTTTAAGTAAGACATTCATGTCTATTTATTAATCACACGTGGAAAAACGATTTTAGTGACGTCTACCACTAACGTCTGTACCTTAATTTTCTACGAACGAGGAACTTTCATTTCAATACTGGTTGGATCTATCGTATAATTTTTCGTCTCTGTAATGAAACGGTTGTTTCCAAGTAGATCAGTTCCGATACGAAAAAGGTCATTAGTACACACCTACACTCTCAACCTGATATTTCTTTCGACTCGTGTCTTCTTAACTACGAAAACTTGACACCACAACCTCTTCTGAGAACTCTCAGGGAACCTGACGTTCGTCTAGGTTGGTTAGGTAGGATTTCCTCTAGTCAGGACCCACAAGTAACCTTCCTGACTACAACTTCGACTTTGAGGTTATGAAACCGATGGACTACGTCTCTCGACTGAGTAAACTTTTCTGGGACTACGACCCTTTCTAACTCCCGTCCTCCTCTTCCCCTACTGTCTCCTACTCTACCAACCTACCGTAGTGACTGTGTTACCTGTACCCAAACCCACCTGAGGCCTCAACCACTACCTGTCACTCCGGACCACATGACGTCAAGTACCCCAGTGTTTCTCAGTTTGTGCTGACTCGCTGACTTGACTTGTCCTCCTTTACTTAAGGTTGATATCTTGAACTAAAATCCACATGATATTTTTGATAAAAACTACTTGTCCGAATCTCTTGGTCCTTTTTATCAGTAGAGAGGACGTAATCTTAGTTCTTCTTTACGAAAATCTCAGGTGATGTCCTATCGTACTACGCGAGGTGGTAGAGGAATTTACGAAGAAACCCAAAGGAGATGAAAAGTACCAAAGTGGTGACGACTTTTCAGGATACCTCGAAAATTGCCCTAAACAGTCAAGAAGACTGACTTACCTTAACATGGTAGGGTTTAAACATAGGAATTTCTTTTGGTTCATCATGTAACAAATCTTCATGATTGTATTACCACTTGATTTATATTCTTTTTAAAATACAAAAAATTTTTTAATTGACAAACCTTCTTTAAGTCAGATTCTTTAATCACAAAATTAGTCTAATAAGGACAAAAGGAGTTACAAGTAAACTTCTCCTTTTCAAGTTTCTGTAAATTACAACAGTAAAACAAATATCCACAGGTCGTTAAGTGTCTAGCTTTGTCTTTATATTTTAATCGAAAAGAGGGTTAATTAAATAAGTAAGAAGTGTGTATAAGTAAGATATTAATAGATAACGATACACAGTCTTTACATGTTTTTTATAATCTTTAAGTCCCTACTTTTTATGATCCGAGGGGTAGTTTTCCTCTATTTTACCTCAATCTAATAGTTCGTTTAACCTTCCCTATGGTACCAAACTATACAAAAATATAAGCATTCGTATCTATTTTCTTTGGTTTATTATCCGACCTTCCACGATCTTTTCTATTGAGGACTTGATTCATAACTTTCTCTACGGATACCCTTCAACCCTATCTTTCTTATAAGGTCTGTTTATTTCACCGTACATGTTTCCGTTCTTCCGTAGGATCTCCCATAACGAGTACCTCTAGCAAGGGTACTCCCTTCGACTTCATAGTTCACATTTCCCTGACAGTTCCTTTCTTCACCCGGTTCCCCTTACGGTACGTCGATTCCCTAAGGAAGACCACCACTCACACGTCACATAAATATAACGAGACCGTATATGTCGAGTATGAGTAAAATGCCAGACGGGTCAAATCAAACGAGTGTAACGTCATGTTCGACGGTGGAGGAGTTGTAGAAGGAGTGTCTTAGAGACATCTATTATGGTAACGTGGGTCGACACGTTTACGTCTCCGTTTGAGTCTAAGTAATCAGTAATTTACATCCTTAACAAGTCTTCGACGTCCTACGAGATAATTCTCACAATGTGACATCCTCTCTAGAAGCAACAAGAAAAGGAAATAAAAAAAAAAACACGGGGACCGTTTGAGTGAAAGGTATAAGTTTGTTGAAACGTTTGACGGAGTAGTACCTTTTTACAAAACAGGACAAAATATCTAAAATTTTACAGAAGTAGGTCTTACTATTACCTGAACGTTTTTAACATCATTTGTTTTCGACACTGTGTATCGTAGAAAGAAAACGATACCTGACGATCTTTTACAATCCGTGTCCCCGATTACTCGAATGACACATCGACAGTTATTACCGTGTAGTGACTTACCTCCCTCGTCCACACGTAAGTCTACACAGGGGTAAATCGTTTGTTCATTGAGACGCGTAGTTCTGACAAATTGAAGAGACCCCAAAGTCAGTAGGAGGTGGCAAGACATTTTCAGAGATGGTTCATTTGATGTTCACTTGTCTATTTGTAGTAGCTCTTTTGAAAGATTGCAACTCCATTTGAATGTATATCATTTTAAGTACTCAAAAGAAAGATTTGAGTTGTTAAAAATCTTACATTAGTGGATGTTCTGGTGATGGGTATAGTTCTACGTAATTTAAACGTAGTGAGATTTCTTAAGGATCAGTGGAAAAGGTCAATTAGGGTGATATTGGTGGTGGTGGGTGTTGGTGGTGACTGTCCGAAAATAGTGAGATATACTAATTATCAAAACGGACTGTATCTTAAAACTTATTCATCTTAATATGTCACATATGAAAACGTAGACCGAAGAAGATGAGTTGTATTACCAAGACTCTAAGTAGGTAAAACAAAACAGATAGTCAGACATATTATAGTGTAACATACTTATACCATGCTGAACAAATAGGAAAAAAGACAATTACCTGTCTCGAGGATGTCTAATACCACGATACTTGTATGAACACTTGTATACGTGAATAAACACAACCCCTACGTTTTTATCCTTCATTTTTTGGACCTTATTGTCCGTTCAAACCGGAACCTCATGTTTTACTTCCTCCCGTTTACAACACAAACGGGTCTTAAAACGGGTCTCTTCCGTTACCAGTATCATTTGCGGGAGGAGGTTGTTGTGTTCTCTACTGAGACATGTACCAATATATGATCCTAACCTCAATAAGTGAATATCCCATCCGTATATAAACTGGAATCATCTTTGACGGTTTCTTAAAATGTTTTACCAGTATCGTAAAATATGAGGAAAATATATTGTATATTTTTAAAGTCGACGATATATAAGAGTGGTTTTAACCGTAACAGAGAGAAAGACATGTAAAATCGGTAAGACTACCCACACATCAACATTGAATAATTCCTTAAAAGTAGAGGTATTACTCATTACACTACAATTTAAAGTGTACATTTACATATCATCGTTTTTTGCATACCCGTTTGGAGTCCTTTTCCCTTCTCTCACTTGAAAATAACTCGATAATAACACTACGTACTAGATATAGAACAGTAGATTAGAAACAACAACAACATCAAGTCAGTGGATCAACACAGGTTGAGAAACGCTGGGTACCTGACGTCGTGTGGTCCGAAGGGACGGGTTCAAGTATAGGTAACACAACCAATATGGTAGGTCGTTAGAGTAGGAGACAATGGGAGAAGAGGAAGACACAACTCAGAAAGGGTCGTAGTCCCAGAAAAGGTCACTCAGTCGACTGGTTACATAACCTCGAAGTCGAAGTCGTGTAGTCAGGAAAGTCACTTATAAGTCCCAACTAGAGGAAATTCTAACTAACCAAACTAGAAGAAGTACAGGTTCCCTGAAAGTTCTCAGAAGAGGTTGTTGTGTCAAGTTTTCGTAGTTAAGAAGTCGTGAGATGGAAGAGATACCAGGATGAGAACGTTGGTATGATCTTTCTGGTATCGGAACTGATTTGTCTGGAAACAGTTGTTTCACTACAGAAACGAAAAATGTGTGACAGATCTAAACAGTATCGAAAAGACGGTTCTTCGTTAGTAGATGACTAAAGTACCGACGTCAGTGGTAGACGTCACTAAAATCTCGGGTTCTTCTCCTTTAGACAATGTCGAAGGTCGAAAAGAGGAAGATAAACGGTACTTTACTATCCTGATCTACGTACTAGAATGAAAAAAAAAATTATAACTCAAAATTCGACCGAAGAAGTGAGAGGAGGAAACGGCAAAAGTTCGCCAAGAAATCAAGAAGAAGCGAAAGAGGGCAATCTCACCATAGTAGGAACATAGACTCCAATAACTATAAAGAGAGTCGTTAGAACTAAGGTCAAACATCAAGTAGGTCGGACGGTAAAGAGTACTACACAAGACTCATATTCAATTTATTTGTCCCACTGTTATTTGTCGGAATATGAAGAAAGAGGTAGGATTTGGTCAGTCAAAAAGGTATGTCCCAAGAATGACAACGAATAACTGGTCGTATGTCCAAAGAGTCGTCTGTCAATTCTACCAGACCATAAGGGTAGAAAAATTCTCAAAAAGTGTTAAACAATATTTGGTGTGTCAGTTTCCGAAATCGGATCAGTTACTTTGTCACCATCTACTAAAAGACCTTAAGGGAACGTAAGAGACATTAGGTCTCTTACAACCGTTAAACTAGAGACCAAGGAGATGGAAAACATTTGGGTCGAACTTGTAAACCTTCAAGAACCAAGTACATTACAACTTCGGAGTGAACCTCCTAAAACTCGTAATGGAATGATCGTACCTTCTATTTACGTTAACAGACCACCAAACTGGTAAGAAATCATGACGGAAAGAACCCTTAACCTTACTCCTAACTGGAAAGGGTCAGGACACCGGTGACGACCCGAAAGGTTTAAACGACTGTATGACTCACGTCGTGAAACTATCGTAGTAGAAAATCCTAGACTTTATCGAGTCGACTTTAAGGTAGTGGAAGTGATCTAAATAACTGTCGTCACGAAGGATTCCGGATGAACTGAAGTGTAACGTCTTACAGACCGAGACCCACTCACTGGTGTGGTACCACCAATAGACTCAGTAACAGTAAAAAACATGTTAAGAAGGTACACAAGAAAGGTAGAGAAGAACTAGAGAAGACGAAGATAATGTAGAAGTGACAAAGATAACAAATAACTCGGGTAGAAACCTACTTTAAAAGGAAACTATAAAAGTTAAAAGAACTTCTCTAGAGATCAGAAAGGAGAAGACTACAAAAGGAGACAAAGAAACGTGACAAGTAACTGCTTCTGGAAAAACAGAAAGGAACGATAAGAGACCTTTAGACACAAATTTACCCACATGGATAAGGAAAGAGGGAACCAAAAGAGAAGAGAAGAAAGAAGTCGATAAACATTTCGGGGGAGTCTACTGGTGAAACGGAAGAACGAAAAGAAATAGGAACCCTACCTAAATAAACGACGGAGGTTATGTTATAACACCTGGAGACCGGTATCAAGAAGTCTGTTAGACAAATGATCTAGATTAGGGAACTAAGATAAACAGTGGAGGTGACATATTAGTATCCCCTAAACTAAACGTAACATGGACCGACCGGATAACCAAAAGTGGTGAAAGAAATCAAATTCGGCCTTAAAACGATTGTCTTCGACTACTATTCTCGATGTCAGTCGAGGTCCAGAACATATGTCTACTCCTTAGACACTAATTCTCTGTAATTTAATTCGTCTCTATCAATTATTATAATTAATGAAACGTTACATCAACCTTCTTTATTTACTTATTCTGTACAAATATGTGTAACACAACATATAAGAATTCATGACTCTTATCACGAACCGTGTACTCTTTGTGAGTTAATACGTAAACGACAAAACTTTGTATTACGATGTTTAACATTTATGTTTGGTTAATAGAACATCGAAAATTCCTTTTTACCTCTATATCTCTATCTCTTCCGTTACCGTAGGATGAGGTCATGAAAACGGACCTTTTAGGGTACCTGCCTCCTCGGACCATCCGACGTCAGGTACCCCAGCGATCCTCAACCGGTGCTGACTCGTTGAAGTGAAAGTGAAAAGTGAAAGTACGTAACCTCTTCCTTTACCGTTGGGTGAGGTCACAAGAACGGACCTCTTAGGGTCCCTACCGCCTCGGACCACCCGACGGCAGATACCCCAGCGTGTCTCAGTCTGTGCTGACTTCGCTGCGTCGTCATCGTCGTCGTCTCTACGTCATCCGATTTTTAAATAGGTAGACTTCAGTTGTATCCTTGAAAGTACGTCACAACTGACACACTGATTCCTACACAGGTATAATCACCACTACCAGTGGAAACTCCTTAAGGGTTCGTCCAGACTAACAAGACTCGATGTCAATAAGGTGCTTTAAACTAAACTTACCTCTCACAGGTACAAAGTCTTTCTCCCGTAAGAAACACTAGGGTACCTGATATCAGATGGTCCGAGGAGACGGGTACCTTAAAAGGGTCGTTCTTATGATCTCACCTAACGGTAAAGGAGGAGGTCCTCTAGAAGGGTTGGGTCCCTAGTTTGGGTACGGAGGACACGGAGGACGTAACCGTACGACTAAGAAATGGTGACTCAGTGGACTTTTAGAGTCCGAAGGTCATCAACTCACTACTTAAGTGACAAAGGTGATTTGAACAGTCTACGGAGGATGAACACTTTATAGTATGACTCCCGACCTTTATGTTTGAAAACATCACTAATATCAATCTGAAGTACCGTTAATTCTCTTCTTTACCCATAGAAAGACTTACATGAGACAAAGAGGTTGGGTAGTGTAGACCAAGAAATTAGTTAATATGAATCTGGTACAACCCACAAAAACTTCTGGATGGTCGAAGGTCCAGAAACGTCAATCGTTATAGAAAACGCAAACCCTGTCCGAAAAGCAAAACTAAAACAAAAATAAAAACAAAATTCAAAGGACACTTATTTAAAGTTTCTAGGGTCACTGTGTTTATTAACACGATCATTAGCTATCAAAAAGTTGAAGTTGAAGACTTTAGAGTGGAATAAACCTTCCGAAGAGTTTATGTATCGATATAAAACTAGAGTCGTCCACCTTTCTAACCAAAAACATCCTATGAGTCCACGATTCTCTCTTCTATGAGTGGGCAAAAAAGATTCCAAGGACAAAGCAGAAAAGAAGAAGTCAACTCAAGTCAGTGAGTCAGCAGAGACTGAGAAACTCTGGGGTACCTGATGTCGTGCGGTCCGAAGGGACAGGTAGTGGTTGAGAACGTCGAACGAGTTTGAGTACAGGTAACTCAGCCACTACGGTAGGTTGGTAGAGTAGGAGACAGTGGACGAAGAGGAGGGCGGAAGTTAGAAAGGGTCGTACTCCCAGAAAAGATTCCTCAGCCAAGAAACGTAGTCTACCGATTTCATAACCTCAAAGTCGAAGTCGTAGTCAGGAAGGTTACTTATAAGTCACAACTAAAGGAAATAAAAAATGAAAAGAAGAACCATTAAGAGTAAAACATTATTCTTTTAGACTATTCTCATAAATAAAACCAATGTTTGTTCTAAGTTACCCTTTTTTTTTTTTACAAACGCTTTTGAAGTTTGTCACGTTAAGTCGTACATTAAATGATCTTTATCCACAAAAATGTACTGGTTTCGACAATAGGAGAAAAGAATAAATGTAAGGAAAATACAGTTTCTCCTAGACTCCAATATTATAAAAATGAATTTCGATTTTGAAGAGACTGATCAAGTTTTTCTAAAAATGAATGTGTAGTCTCAAGACAATTTTATGTTTATAACCCTCTCCCCTTTTACAGGATTAAACAGTCTTCCCTACTTCGTATACACGACCTGAGTATTAAACTTCAGTTAAGTTATTTATAAAACTCGTAACGGACACGAGGTTCGACGTACGATTCATAATCGTTATATTCTACTTCTACTGTATGAGATATGTCAGATCTTAGACTTACGGATTACCCTCTTTAGTTGTACTTGTTAATTCGTATTACGAAAGATTACTTTTTATATTATCTTTTTACGAAGAGTATAACTTTTTGTTGTGACGTTTTATTTATCATAAAGGACTTCTTTTTCTGCAGTATTTTAACCAATATAACCATAGTATACTTAGAATTTTCAACTGAAGTCGTAGAAAATTCCTCCCTTTCCTACAAGGTCCATCTCTTTTCTCATACACCCTTTCGATTCAATTCTAGACAAGAAATAGTCACCTTAGATATTCCTCTAAATTATGGAATCTTTTATAACAACTTCCTATATTTTAAAGATTTTTAAATTAAAATTTTAAACTCACACTAATTTCCTTCTTTCGGTCCCCACGAAACCACCGAACCTGCCATTTCTTAGACGGACGTTACGTCCTCTGGACAAAGGTAAGTACCCAGTCCTTCTATAGGACCTCTTCCCTTACCGTTGGGTGAGGTCATAAGAACGGACCTCTTAAGGTACCTGTCTCCTCGGACCGTCTGATGTCAGGGATCCCAGCGTCTCTCAACCTGTACTAATTTGCTGACAGTGAGTGTGAGTGTACTTACTCGTACCGTGCACACCACTAAACTTCAACTAGTTACATCGATTCATTTCACCCGAACTCCTTTTTCCTCCGTGACACCTTCCTTGCCCCACCCCTATTTACTCTTATAAAAGTACAAGTAACAAGTCATCGAACCTAAAATGGAGACTTCAATAAACATTTCACAAGAATCCCCTTTAACACAAGTTGTTTATAAGTCTTTTTAGTCGACACACTCTCAGACTTGATCCGGGATCCTTATGTCATAACTTATTTTTCAGTAAGGGTCGAGAATCTTTAGGGTCTACTTTGATCCGGTGGTATCTTTGTTACACCAACTAAGTTCCTATCCACTAATAGAAATGGAGAACCCTTCTTGAAACCCTCGTCTTTCCTTTCGTAAAACAGGACGAAATGGAAACTTTTCTGCGTAAGGTAAGTGGTACCTCTATCTTTACAAGTCCAATACTTGGTTTTCCAATTACTTAGACATTACAGTAAAGACTAAAACGAAACCGAACCCCCTCTATGAACTTTATGTAAACTTTTCTTTTTAAACACGATCTAGAAGTGAACGTGTCAAAACCACAAGTCGTGTGTGCGTATAGGGGAATTTTCGTTTCGTCCTTACTTCAAACATAAATTATCGAAGAAGGTCTTCCGGGTCTCTCTTTCGACAACCCGAAGTGTTATGACATCGGTCAAAGCAATAGTTATTATGTTCTCTACCCACGAATTTACATACAAAGAGTATCCCCTTTACGACGGTGTCCTCGGTCACTGGATTTAACAGAAACTTGTAGCTTGAAAGATTTCACTTCTCCTGTGTAGACGGGAAACTTATAATTTGTTCAGTGATTTGACCCAGTCTTACGGATGTTTCTCGTATAAATGTCACAAGGGTTGAACAGGAGTATCCTTTATTACAGAACCCGTAAGTAATTGCACTTCTTTGATTACCACGAAGGACATGTCAAGGACATATTTTAGGACGAAAACTACCTTGTCCATAAAACGTTATAAGTAGAAACTCTTATATCGGGACATGGTTCAAAGTCTAAAAGAATTAACTTAAACTTGATTAAAGAACCCTTAATGAATAGGTATGAGGACATAAGACAAAAAGAGGAGACATATACATAAGTGAATATGTGTGTGTGTGTGTGTGTGTGTGTGTGTGTGTGTGTGTGTGTAAACGAGAGGGAAGTCAGTGATCTTAAACAGAATCGTTAACAAACTCTGATGTAGTTCGACGACAGAATATAGTCGTAGGAACCCTCCTCCTATAGTCGGTTCTGATTTTTTTTCTGGGAACCCCACTTACTAACTTCCCAGTTCTTACTGAGTCAGTCCTCGATACCATCCCACGAGTTCTTCGTTTTGTGGGTGTTAGTAGAACTCTCGTCTCGGGTATAGGATAAGCACAAATTAACGTGTTGTGGTTGTATTTCAGTGTCTACGAACACACAAAGGACTTACCTACTTTTTTACTTGTGTACCCTTCATCTCTGTCCCTGTAAAGTTCTTCTATTCGACACCTCCTCTCCATGGTATCCCCTGACCGAAGTCCATCAATCCACCAGGGTTTCCTTTTCATATAAATCGGAGATCTGGGTTCTCTCTTTCACTTATTTCTTTTCCTTTAAATCTTAAGTTCGTACCAAATTCTTCCTTTCTATTCAGTTTTAGTCTCCGGTGTACAAAAAGAACCTTTCTTTAACTTGACACATGTGTGTCATAAACAATTTATTCAGATATTTACGTATTTTTCTCAAATAGAAGATTCTGTATTTTTAACTGAGTTCCATATTTCTAAAACTACCTCTTCTTTTCCTTCTACCTTTGACACTGAATTAGTAGGTTCTATTAACATCATTTCTAAATCCTTTACTAACGACATACGGTCCACCGTATAATACATAAGCTGTATTCAATAAAGGGAATTAGGAATAGTATTTTGATGTTCCGGTAACCCCCTCCCCATCATAAAACCAGTAAATATCTATTTCTTTGTTCAACTGGAATTTTACTAGATCTGCGTCACTTGTTAACATCGACTCGTTCCTAAACTTGAATCTCTGACGGACGTGTCCAGTAACGGAGGATTATCATTATCTTGTTCCGACCTCCGAACTCATAGGAAATGAAGATTAAAAGGTTCCCAAACAATAAAAGAGTACGAATACACTTATAACGATATGTCTACTATATGAGAAATTCCTACTTCTGTAACCGAACACATAAACTTAAAGAAACTCACCGATGGTTTCACAGATATAAAACATGAGTTAACTTACAAACGAATAATTGACTACACAATTAGTTTCTACAATTTTAAACCCTATACTTTTAGTCCTTAACATTCAGTCTTTCCTTAATCAAAAATATTTTGTACTACTTTACACCTTTAAATAGTTAGGGAACTTCACACCAGTTACGCTCCACTCTGTCACGACACACAGTCCGTTTTAAAGATTTCGTTTTCTTGTATTTTAAACTAGGTCACAATTTTCATTACTCGTTCTGATGTCGTGTCACAGGTCGTGCAACATCCAAGTTATATGTAGTTGTTCCTACGTCCTATATTAGTCGCAATGTATCTAGGTTTAAATTAGAGACAGTGACCTTTGAACCCCATTTAATGGATTAGAGGAATTTGGAGTCAAAGGAGTAGATATTTCCTTCATTCACTATGGAGACATCCTGCGCTGACTTGACTTGACTCCAGACAATCATTATTTATTTATTTCATTGTTTGTGTTTCATGAACCAATTCTGGAATGTGTATCATCTATTATTTGTAATCGATAATAATAAACTACAACTTACCTCCTTTCTCTCGACTCAATATTGTGTTTACATCGTACTTAGAGTATCTCAGAATTCAACGTAAAAGATAAGACCACATATACATTACCCATGTCACCCGAACGGGGTCGAAAGGACCCTTTAATGAGTTAATGTTTATATCAGTATGTATACGAATCTAATAATTTTTCTGGTGTATGGTTTCTCTAACAACACCTTATGTCGTAACATGGATGGCATACATAAAATCCTCTGTTCCTAATACATATCACACCTCTACTCCCTTGAGAAAAGGATATTTCACGGACTCTATAACCTTTCATTTTCAGTGAGTCAGTACAGACTGAGAAACGCTGGGGTACCTGACATGTCAGGTACCTTAAGAGGACCGGTCTTATGACCTCACCCATCGGAAAGGGAAGAGGTCCCCTAGAAGGGTTGGGTCCCTAACTTGGGTCCAGAGGGTGTAATGGTCGACTCGGTGGTCCCTTCAGGTCTCTATAACCTTCATGGTCGATTGTAACGAAACCGAAGTCACAGTATAGTACTCCGGATTCCTTTCCCCTTGTTCGTGAAGAGAGGAACGGACTCGTCAGGTCGGACCACGGGTGACGTCGTGGTGAGACTGTCGAGACCCTCTCTTCCTTCATTTCTACGGATGTCTGCGTACCTATGGTGAAGGACTTACCACCCAGACCTCCACCACTGTGAACACTTTACGACAGAATCCAAAGTTCCGGTAACTTTAGTGGTCCCCTCAGGTCCTAGAGACCTGTTTTAAACTCCTCCTAATCTTTAGGAGACCAACTCCAAATCTCTGTCTCTTGACGAGGTTCAGTATAGACTTGTAAATGTTAAAAACCCGGTCATACCAGTCCCCTCATCCTTAATACATCTTAAGATTCGACACTTCTTACATTGGTCAGTAGACAAAGGTAAAATAGAAAATCGTAAACCAGGTCTCTCGGATTCACTACAAGAGTTCTAGTGGACGGAATTCTTAGACACATTGTTTCAAACTCACTGTCTCCTCATAAGTGGTGACGTACACGGACAATGGACGATTGTAAAACTTCACACTCACTCTACTCATACACACTTTTATCTACGTGATTTGGTCTTTTGTGGTCGTACTTTTTGGTTCGTCGGACGAAACAAGGGAAGGTATATAGACGAGAGAATAGACAGAAATTACCAACGGTTGACTACTATACTTCTGTCTGAAGGAATTGAGGAGACGTGATTTAGTCAATTATAGCTCCATTTTGATCCAAGGGACTCTTGACAACTAAAGATAGGGTAACAAAATCAACAACGAAATAAAAAAGAGTAATGGAAACCAAACTCTAACACAATCATATCGCTCTTATAGAGGTACTAGGTACCGAGTCAATTTCCCTGATTCTCCTCTGTTTGCATAACGTCTGTACGGTCACAACTGATATCGTGACAGCAATGTGTTACTCTGACAGTACTGGACTCGAACGTAGTCTCAGGTACGACCATGACCCACTTAAAACCACACAAGAAAAGAAGGAGAATTATCTTCTTGTAAGTACTCTCAGGGCCTACCAAACTCCTCGATAGAAGAACCGTAGAAAGGGAAAGACCTAACTAAATTAGTATACTGGAAAGGAAAGGGAAGTAGAGATTGAAGTACGGTAGACACTATAAACCGTCGACGACAATATAGATCTCATGGAGAACCGGGGTTGTAGACAACCAGACTTACTTCGACCTTTATGAAATAGACAACTATTACAGAAAGTTTTGATATTAACCAATAAAACAGTGGACAATGTAACCCTATTAGTAAAGGAAAGATACACTGTGACAACCCGTGAAACTACAGAATAAAGAAAAATCCGGGATTTTACGTCTCCGTGCATTCGAACTTATTACCTTTTAAAATATAAGGAAACCCCGTATATAAATCAAGATCCTCTACAAGTCACCACCGTAAGTCTTATTCCTCTTATATCTCAACCTTTATAGTCTTTCAAGAGAGACCACACAAAATTCGAGTCTTTTCAAATCTTTATTCTTTGATTTTCTCTTTTAGATATATATTTTTAAATAAAACACAGGTATTATAATGCCTATTTGTTTATGGTATATCTGTACATTTGATTTGTATGGGAATAACATATACAAACACACATATGTATGTGTACACACATATTTTTTTCAACCGGTCAACATATACACACATATAGACTTTCATAAGAATAACGATGATACACTTTAAAATATAATAAATGAATAATAATAAATATAATATAATACATAAAATACACAAAAAGTCAAAAATTTACTCGTGTACCTCGGGAAAATATTTTTTCTTGTAACATTTCGTGTAGGTACTAACGTCAGAAAACTGTTGTTTTTTTCGACGGTCAGTCTTCTTGTGTCTTTAACGTTTACAATGGACCCGAGACCGGTTTGTCTACTGTTCTTAACCAAGGGGTACGGGGGTTGGGTTCAGATGAAGAAACTTCGTGTTCGATAAAACTCTGTTTTACTATATACGTTAGTTACTTGACTGACGTCACCATATTGGTTTGTCAATGAGGTCGTTGAGAGGATCTCTGTTTCAGACTAACACAAAGTTAAGGTTTAAACATAAAGGAGAATTTATCAAGGTCTCTCAAGTGAGTGTGTTTGACATCTTTTGTCTTTTATTTAACTGGTGGTCGACTAAACTTTCAATGACAAATTAATACTTCCTGACAAACAAATGTCTATTACTACCGTCGTGTGGTCAATTTATTTTAGACGACCACGGTAACATCCAAGAACTTAAAGGAAGAGGTAAAATAAAGAACGAATGGGTCTCCAGCGAGGTTGTTAGCCCCTCAGGACGTTCGAAGAGTAGATGTCTCAGGGTAAGAGTGAGAATTGGAGACCTTCTGAAGGTATTGTGGGTCTCCGTTACATCATACATCAGAAACGAAAAAACGTTCAAAGGACTGAGTCTAATACGATTACTAAAAGTCAATCTTTAAACTGGTACCTATACTGACAGAAGAAGAAAATCTAGGATCGTCCAATCAAGATCGTAAAAAATCATTTCTTTCTATTTTTGTTGAGATATTTTTTTAACTAAAGTTATTCTCGAATGGTGTGAGACGACAAAACTAAGACTATTTTCTCATCTTAAATATTGTAATAAACCTTAAATGAAAAAAAAAAAAAAAGTTTCGTGACTAGGTAAAAACAACAACAAATCAACGATTCAGTACAGGTTGAGAAAACTCTGGAGTACCTCACATCGGACGGTCCGAGGAGCCAGGTACCCTAAAGAAGTCGTTCTTATGACCTCACCCAACGGTAAAGGAAGAGGTCCCCCCAGAAGGACTTGGTACTAGCTTGGGTCAGACGATGTGACTTCCGTCTAAGAAATGCTAACTCGTTTTGAATTGAATAAAGATTTTGTAACTGAACTGAATTAGTCTAAAAGGGGGGTCTTAGTTCTTTCGATTAGAACTTTTCAATAGGACGAACTTATTTGTAGAAAAAAAAAAAAAAATTGAATTGAACGAACTATTTCGGTACCGTCAGAGGTCTTTCCTTTTTGTATCCGGGTGAAATTTAAAACACTGACTAGATCGATTTTTACCTTCTCCTCTTAACATTAAGGAACTCTTCAATAAGATTACTTTTAGAGTTCACAGGTGAGGGATAGAGACCGTCGATTCACTCGTTACCTTTATAGGAATATTGATACTCTTCTCTTATTTGAATTTACCTTTTAAGAGTAAGAGGACGGAACCTTTTCAAGGAAAATAGAAGATGGATAAAATTAAACCCAATTCTCGAATATTCTTTGTCAGACTCTCGTATTTATTTTCCAAGAGGGAAGTACCGTACGTAGTCTGGGAGGAGGTTAAGGTAAAAGAAAGTACAAAGGGAAAGTACTTTGTCTTCCCTTAGACCTTTTACCAAGGTAAAGAACGTGTACTACTACCTCAGTCCAACTGAGGAGATATAAGCAAATTATTCGTTTAGGAAACATTCACTTTTGTCCTCTCAAAAACAAGTGTACTTAAAATTGTCGGTTTACATTAGTCTTTGAGTCAGGGTCTTCATTTTTTCCTTTATCATTATACAGGAAACTCGGAATGAAATCTATTTTCGGTACCGTAAAGGGTCCCGAACCTAATGTTAGGTAAAACGTCTATGAGTAGACGTCCCCACTATACCGAGGGTAAGACTTATGCTTCATCAACAAAACTAACCTCATACGATTCTCCTGAATCCTTGAACGACCTTGAAGTGCACGAAGGTTTTGACCTCTCGAAATGCCGACATGAAAAGGACCAGGAGGGATTTTTGGGACTGATATAAGCAACTCTAGTTACAATATAGTGACTCAACGTTCAGACATAAGACCCTTATCTAGAAAAAGAAAAAATAACTTCATATCAACTCAATGTCACCACACATTAAAGACCACATGTCGTTTCACTAAGTCAATGTGTATATGTTTGTAAGAAAAAAATAAGAAAAGGTAATACCAAATAGTATCCTATGACTTATATCAGGAGACACATATGTCATCTTGGAACAGCAAATGGGTAAGACATATATGATCAAACGTAGATGGTTGCGGTTGGAGGATGAGGGAGGAAGGGGAAGGGGGAGGGGGGAACCTTTGTTATGCAGTCAAGAGAGACGGACACTCAGACAAAGACAAAGTTTCTATTCGAGTAAATACAGTATAAAAGTCAAGGTAAGTCAAGTCAACGAGTCAGCACAGGATGAGAAACACTGGGGTACTTGGTGTCGTGTGGTCCGGAGGGACAGTTAGTGGTCAAGGACCTCAGGTGGGTTTGGGTACAGGTAATACAGCCACTACGGTAGGTTGGTAGAGTAGGAGACAGCAGGGGAAGAGGAGGACGGGAATGAGAAAGGTCATAGTCCCAGAAAAGTTTACTCAGTCGAGAGGTGTAGTACACCGGTTACATAACCTCAAAGTCGAAGTTGTAGTCAGGGAGGTAACTTGTGGGTCCTGACTAGAGGAAATCTTACCTTACCAACCTAGAGGAACATCAGGTTCTTTGGGAGTTCTCAGAAAAGGTTGTAGTGTCAACTTTTCGTAGTTAAGAAGCCGTGAGTCGAAAGTAATATCAGGTTGAGAGTGTAGGTATGTACTGATGACCCTTTTAGTATCGGAACTGATCTGACTAGTAACAACTGTTTCATTACAGAGACGAAAAATTATACGACAGATCCAACTAGTATTGAAAGGAAGGTTCCTTGTTCGCAGAATTAAAGTACCGACGTCAGTGGTAGACGTCACTAAAACCTCGGGTCTTTTTATTTCAGTCGGTAACAAAGGGGTAGATAAAAGGTATTTCACTACCTTGGTCTACGGTACTAGAAGTAAAAGACTTACAACTCGAAATTCGGTTGTAAAAGTGAGAGGAGAAAGTGAAAGTAGTTCTTCGAGAAATCAAGAAGAAGTGAAAGACGGTATTCCCACCACAGTAGACGTATAGACTCCAATAACTATAAAGAGGGACGTTAGAACTAAGGTCGACACGAAGGAGGTTGGGTCGTAAAGTGTACTACATGAGACATATCTTCAATTTATTCGTCCCACTGTTATATGTCGGAACTGTATGAGGAAAAGGATAAACTTTGGTCAGACAACAAGGTACAGGTCAAGGTTGACAACGAAAGACTGGACGTATGTCCAAAGAATTCTCCGTCCAGTCTACCAGACCATAAGGACACAGAAAGTCTTAAAAGGTGTCCAATAACACTAGGTGTGTCAGTTTCCGAAACCGTATCAGTTATTTCGTCTTTATCAACAAAAAGACCTTGAGAGAACGAAAAAGGTACTAGGTCGTCTACAACCGTTAAACTAGAGACCAAGGAGACGGAGAAGATTTTAGTCGAACTTGTAGACCTTTAAGTGCCAAGTGCATAACGACTTGGGACCGAACCTCTTAAAACTCGTAATGAAATGATCGAACACTCTACTCACGTTAACACGTCATCAAACTCGTAAGAAACCGTAACGGGAAGAAACCTTAACCTTACTTTTGACTGAAAAAGGTCAGGACACCGGTGACGACTCAAAAGGTTTAAACGACCGTATAACTCACGTCGTGAAAGTGTCGTAGTAGAAAGTCCTAAACTTTATCGAGTTGACCTTAAGGTAGTGGAGGTGATCGAAACAAACATCACTACGAAGGATTCCGGGTGAACTGAAGTGTAAGGTCCTACAGACCAACATCCACTCACAATCAGTAGTGTGGTAGCACTAATAGAACCAGTACTTCGACAAAAAACATGTCAAGAAGACACATAAGAACGGTGGAGAAGAATTATAAAAGACGAAGACAATCCAGGTATGGTAAAGACAGGAAATAACTCGGGTTTATTCACTATATACCATAAATAGAAAAAATTTTTTTGAAAAAATAAAATATAACTGTATATCGACTAATTGTTACAACACTATCAAAGTCCACCTTTCCTTTCCCCGAGTCAGTATACATATATACATAGGTAAGAGGAGGTTTGAGGGGAGGGTAGTTCTGACGTGTATTGTCACTCATGTCAAGGGCCACGATATATCATGCTGGACCAATTAATCGGTAAGATATATATTATCAGATGTAGATGATTGGGGTCGGAGAATACGGGTGAGAGGAGGGAAGGAAGGGGGAACTTTTGTCACACAAACAAAGGATACGGACATTAAGACAAAGATAAGATGTCTAGTTCCAGTAAACACAGTATAAAATCCAAGGTGGACATTCATTACATACCACAAACAGAAAAAAAAAGGACTGAATGTATTGAACCATGTTACTAGAGATCCAAGTAGGTACAACGACGTTTACCGTAATAAGGTAAGGAAAAAATACTGATTCATCATAATGTATGCCTCTTCCGCTACCGTGGGGTGAGGTCATGAGAATGGACCTTTTAGGGCACCTGTCTCCTCGGACCATCCGACGGCAGATACCCCAGCGTGTCTCAGCCTGTTCTTACTTCACTGAATCGTCGTCGTCGTCGTCATAATGTATATATATCATGTATATATATATATATATATATGTGATATATATCATGTATATACATATATATGATGTAAAAGAAACACTCTTACCTAAAAAAAGAAATATATATTAATTTGGTCTCCGTTTCGGATTAAAAATATTACACGGAACTATCGTTATAGATTACATGGTGTCTTGTCAATAACAGACCGTCCGTACCATGAATGAGGGAAAGTATGTAAATAGAGAAAGTAAAAGGGTTGTCTGGACACTGTTTCCTAACGGACAAGTTATATGTGGACTCTCGTAATCTACAATACGACAATCCTTTGTCATCCTTCACCATCGACTATAAACTTGGACCAGACACGACAATTAACGATTGACTAAGAGAGGATAATATGAGAAGAACGATACGAGAAGACAAAGAAGGTACTTTATGATACCTAAGAGAATTTTTTTTTTTTTCGTACCTTGGATCTTAACCTTCTCTTTCTCTCTCTGTCTATTCGATTATTTTGCTCTTATATGTCTTGACTTTCTTCTAAGTTAAAAGATTTGAATTTATCTAAATTCGACAGTCTCTACCAAATATGTTCTTATTCTTGGAGTAGGTAAAAGGAAAAAGTAAGAACACAGGGATCGTAAATCATGTCATGAACCGTTCACCTCCGTTGGTTTATAAAAATTTATTTAAGTACAAATAAAATTTAGATAGTGTTACAAATTACATTTTCTATGTAATATTATTGTAAGTTCCTTGACTCCTTTAACTAAAACAGTTAAGTTTATTTACGACGACACAACCAGAATTTCTAAGTCTTTAAATCCTATTCCCGTCTATGTTCATCTTTGAATAAAACGATAACAATGAGAATTCAATCATAATGTCAGAATAAAACGACAACGACAAGAATTCAGTCATAATGTCAGAATTTTTTATATGACTGTAATAAACACTTATGGAAGGATTAGTCTAGGATTTTAAAGTTCAACTCATATAAAATGTTAAAGATTTTAATATAAAATATTAAATAATTTATAATTCTCTTTCGTCTTTTTTGATACGAACCATTCACTTCTTCAATCAGAATTAAGGTAATCCCTTTGTTTAAACACTCTTTAGTGTGAATTTAAAATTATTTGGGTAATAGAGGAATACAAATAGTACCTTTGTCTATTAGACACAACGAAATAAAAGATAGTAAATTTTTCGAACGAGTCCAACGAAATGACGTGTTGAGGTGCACCGTGGTAGGAGTCACGTCACCTAGATACACTTATCACGGGACCCGATTTGTCCACGGGATCAAAGTGTCGGTAACCGTTGAAACAGAAAGGAAGACAGGTATATCTACTGAATCCAGATTGGTTATCTGAGCACAATCCAGGAACAGTAAAGACAGGAAATAACACGGGTACTAAGCTACTTTATAAGGGAACCATAGAGGTCAAAAGAACTTCTCTAACAACCAGAAAGGATAAGACAACAAAGGGAGACAAAGAAACGTAACAAGTGAATTCTTCCGAAAGAATACAGTAGAAACCTTCAGACGTAAGTCAACCCATATAGAAAGGGAAAAAGGAAACGGAAAACGAAGAGAAGAGTCAGTAAACATTCCGGAGGAATCCGTTGATGAAACAGAAGAACGTAAAGAAAAAGAACTCCCACCAAAACTAGTGGTGAAGGACATATCACAATGTTTGAAGACAAATATCAAGAAGTGCGTAAGACAGAAGGTCTAGATTAAGGAACTTAGATAAAGAGTGGAAGTGACACGTTAGTATTCCCTAAACCAAATCCAGTATAGATTTACTAGATCAAGATCACTAATAGGGATGAAAGAAGTTAAACTTGGACCTAAAACGTTTTTCCTCAAGTACTAGACTAGGTGTCAGTCGAGGCCCAGAACGAAAACGACAAACACATCTAGAAGAAGTAGACGTCGACGTTACTTATATTAGTTAGACTAAACCCATAACTGGTAGACCACTACAGGTACACATCTCAGTGTTTCTCAGTCTGTACTTAATCAAAGACTTGTTGTTGTTGTCATCTAAGGACCAACGTTTCTTGTCAAATAGGTCCCTTAAAAAGTATAAATACATTGCACTATTAAATAAAAAGAAAATGGTAAATAACTTATGTATAGAGTTTAAAACCCGATTTCGAACGTCTATTCATTCTGTACTATAGATTTTCTCTAGATAATAAACATTCTTACTTTTAATGATTTGACTATACTATTTAGAAATAGATGTTTATCAACACCAACTACTAATTTAGTATTCCATCGTCATATCTATATATCTCCATATTTACTATGTACGAACACGAACCTATCGATATTTAGTTCCAATAACACAATAAAAAATAAATAACCTGACGTAAAGAAATATTACCATATAACTAAAATATTACTATAAAATTTTAACTCGGTAGGTACGTTTTAAGAAATAGGAAGTCCATATGGGAACGACAAGTGTCATCGGTTTTGAGTAGAAAGGTACCCGAAAGGTCATAATCTTCTACGAACCTTTGACCGGAGAAGATCCGAAAGATAAGACCTAAAAGAAACGGACGTACGAGTCAGTACAGACTGAGAAACACTGGGGTACCTAATATCGGACGGTTCGAGAAGGTAGGTATAAAGGGTCCCTTCTTATTACCTCACTCAACGGTAAAGGAAGAGGTCCCCTAGCAGGGTTGGGTTCTTAGTTTGGACATAGAGGACAGAGGACGTAGTCCTCCGTTTAAGATATGTTGACGTGGTTGACCCTTTGGGGGTTTTCTCCTACTCAGGAAACTCAGTCCCCTTGACTTAAAAGAAATCGTCATGTATATTACCCACTAAAGTAAACACAGTCGATACGTGAGTAAAGTGTACGATCGTTTCATTACGAGTTTTAAGAAGTTCGTTCTGGAGTTGTTATGCACTTGGTTCTCGAAGGTTTACAAGTTCGACCTAATTTTTTTCCGTCTCCTTGGTCTCTAGTTTAACGGTTGTAGACAATATAGTATCTTCTTCGTTCTTCCAGGTCGTATTGTAGATAAAGACAAAATAACTGACGTATCAGTCTGACGGTCTCGGAAACTGACACACCTAGTGTTGTTTGACATCTTTTAAGAATTTCCCTACCCTTACGGTCTGGTGGAATGGCCGGAGGACTCTTTAGACATACGTCCAGTTCTTCGTTGACAATCTTGATCTGAACCTTGTTACGTGACCAAGATATAACCCTTTCCTCATATAGTTCCGACATATAACAGTAATTTATTCGAATCCATTGAATATATTTCTTATGTAGTACTCTTTACGGTCCGACCTACATCGTGTTCGATCTTAGTTTTAACGTCCCTCTTTATAGTTATTGGAGTCTATACGTCTACCGTGGTGGGAATGTCTTCTTTCACTTCTCCTTGATTGATTTCTCGGAGAACTACTTTCACTTTTTCCTGTCACCTTTTTCGACCGAATTTTGAAGTGTAAGTTTTTTACTTCTAGTACCGTAGATCAGGATAGTGAAGTACCGTTTATCTACCTCTTTGTTATCTTTGTTACTGTTTGAAAAATAAAAGAACCTAAGGTTTAAGTGACGTCTACCACTAACGTCGGTACTTTAATTTTCTGCAAACGAGGAACCTTCTTTTCGATACTCGTTGAACCTGTCGTACAATTTTTCGTCTCTGTAATAAGACGGTTGTTTCCAATCAGATCAGTTTCGACACCAAAAAGGTCGTCAGTACATACCTACACTCTCTACCTGGTATTTCTTTCGACTCGTGGCTTCTTAACTACGAAGAGTTGACACCACAACCTCTTCTGAGAACTCTCACAGTCCGATGTTCCTCTAGGTTGGTCGGTAGGAGTTCCTTTAGTCAGGACTTATAAATAACTTTCCTGACTACGACTTCGAATTCGAGGTTATGAAACCGGTGGACTATGTTTCTTGACTGAGTAACCTTTTCTGGAACTATGACCCTTTCTAACTTCCGTCCTCTTCCCCTACTGTCTCCTACTCTACCAACATACCGTAGTGGGAAACTACCTGTACTCAAACTCGTTCGAGGTCCTAAACCCCTACCTGTCCCTTCGGACCGCACGACGTCAGATACCCCAACCTTTCTCAACCTGTGCTGACTAACTGACTTGACTGACTACCGAGAAACACTCGACTTTTATTGTCTTTTACGTTAGGGTTGGTTAATTTTCGTGTTTCAATTTAAAACCTAGGAGATTGACTTTTAGGGTCCTCGACAAACCGAAGTTCATCTGTTACAACGATCATAAACCAAAGGGAACAAGGTAAAAAATTAATGTGAATGAGAACCAAAAAAGGTAAGAGAACACCGGGTTCTACTACCGTTGTTAAGACCTGACTGTATAAAAAAGTTTCCAAGATTAGTCTAGGACACCGTTTAGCTTTGGTTGGTAAAACGTTCCCATCACACTACGAGACTGACCAAATTTAGATGTAACGTACGAGATTTAGACTTGACCATACATAAGAGGTCGACTTCTTATCACTTACTTTGACTCTCTCCCCACCAAGGAGTCTTTAAACTCGAAGTTAATAATCTTCACCCCACTTTCCTTAAGACCCTTCGTCCTCGTTATGGACAGTTAGTGTATCCGGTGTTTCTCTTTTGACTGGAAGAAATAGGAAATTGTGTCAATTGTGTTCAAAACATTATTTTTGACAGTTGTACGATTTCTTATTCTACAAGAAGACGTTCCCTTACCGTTCGTCTCGTAAAAATTCAAAACTATAAAGTTCCACAAGGAATAATGTGACAATGTTTTTCATCCCAGTCATCGGTAATTCGTTTTTAGTTAAATCTAACATCTTTCATTGTGATTTAAAAACACTGAACAATTTTCTGTCCTCACTCTCTCCACAATTTTTTAAGGATAATGTCTATATTTAGTTCTTAGACTGTCAAAATGACCACTAAATTTTAGTAACGTGTACTGATAATGACTGTCATGGATTACACATAAACCATGAATGATGTACGGACCGTAATTTGAGTTACGAAAATTAGGAGTGAATTAGAAGAGTCATAAGAGTACTTCATATCCTTACATAGGAGTAAAATATTTACTTCTCCGACTCCGTACCTCTTCAATTTATTGAACAGATTCTAGTGTCTCACTCACATCACTTCAGACGGGATTTTAAACCACGTCAAATTCTCTAATGCTGAACCTGACACGGATGTTGAAAAAGGTAATTGTCTTTGTTGGGTATCACTCTTTTTGGACGAAAAAAATCACAATTCCCGTCTATCCTTCTCGTCCCATTGTCGGACTTTAACATAAAATACCCTCTGGAAGGATTTGTACTTCAACACCACATTTTCTACCGGTTGTACCAATACTAAGACCTTTAACCGTCTACTCTTTCAAGTATAGTTCCTTTCTCTGTACTACTGAAACGGGGATAGAATCAAGTCTGACAATATTGTTTAATAGTACCTGATCCACTCAATTTATCGTTTACAAATAAAGAGTGTCAAGATTTTCGATCTTTAAACTCCAGTCCCATGGTAGTCTCAAGACCACTCCCAGGAGAAGAACCAAGGCTCTCGACGGGAAAGTACCGAGGAGCATATTCCCGTAACTAGGGCAGTCCTGTCAAGTGGAAGTGTTGGACTAATGGAGGGTTTCCGGGGTAAAGGTTTACGACAGTGTACCCCAAACCCTAAAATTGTATTCCTGAAACTTCTGTGTGTAAGTCAAGCATGGTAAGATGAACACTTTTGACCGAACATCGATACCTTAATATGAGTGGGACGTATCTCATCAAAAACCTACAAAGTCTTTCTGTCAAACGTCTCTTCTGTTCTGAATGATCGTCGAGGGAAAACCATATAAGAAAATGAAGACAGAAGTTACGAAGAGGTAAGAAAAATGTACAAATTTATGTCGAGCAGGAACTTTCGAATTTTACGGGAAATAAGGTACTTTGGAACGAACTAAGGAGGGAAGTGGTCACGGTAGTGCACTCAATAGAGGAGGGTCATCGAGGGTCTCATGATTCTGTCAACGGAATCCTGGAACACGACACAAAATAATGGTCTCTCCAGAATAGAGACTGAAGTCAGAAATTCAAGAAGCTCCTGTTCACGAAACGGTCGAGGTAGGTACTTGTAAAGGTCTCACGGGGTAAACCGGAACACGTATCGTCTACGAGTCCTGTGGAGGACTTCACCGGACCGACCACTCTACACTCGAAGACAGGGACCAGTAGAAGTTGTCTCACGACTCCAGTCACTAATACCCCTATTTAAGGACGTAATTCACCTTCCGTGTAATTTATTGAAGATTCTGGAACAAAGTAAGACTCTAAGATACAATAAATACCGTATTGAAATACGAAAAATAAAAAAAGTGTAGTAACAACTTTGTACTGAAATATGTAGACTGTTTTTTTTTTTAGGAATTACTTAAAGACCGAGAATTCATAGATCTACAGAGACGACGACGACGACTACGATTCAGTGAAGTCAGCACAGGTTGAGACACGAAGGGGTATCTGCCGTCGGGTGGTCCGAGGGGGCAGGGACCCTAAGAAGTCCGTTCTTGTGACCTCACCCAACGGTAAAGGAAGAGGTTACGTACTTTCACTTTTCAGTTTCACTTCAGCGAGTCAACACAGGATGAGAAACGTTGGGGTACTTGACGTCGGATGGCCCGAGGAGGCAGGTACCCTAAAAGGTCCGTTCTCATGACCTCACCCCACGGCAACGGAAAAGGCTCTACAGAGATCGATCTGTCTTTATGAAGGTCCAGTATATTTCCTTCTATGTCTATTATATCTGTATCTTACACTATGAAAATAGATAGGGATTCACCTACTAAATATATTTAAAATACCTGGATACTTTCGATACATGACATATATACACAAAAACGTACATACGATATAGGAACATATCGTACAAATCTTTATATTTTAGGAAGACGTTTCTCGTAAAATAAAATATCAACATATCTTTGATATATATGTCTGTTCGTTTACAAACATATATATTGTATATATCGGTATATATACATATATACACATATATGTTACGTGTACATATATAATATGCGTCAGAATAAGTGTGTGACACTAAATATTTGAACCGAACTATAAATTTCGATGGAAAATGGGACCTTCCGTCGACTCTATCACAGTCCTAATAAAAAGTCTTTCCTACTTGATCTTTTTCTCCTCTTTTTATATAGTCGTCGACAGAGGAAGGGGAAGTTCAAAGGTAATGTGGAAGAAGGGTGAAAAAGGGGTAGAAAGATGAATACTTAGAATAGTAGACCAGGGTTACATGTTCACGTTTATTACATAAACTTACCGCACTCAAAGTTTTAGTTTTCTCGTTTTCTTATAAAGTTTCTCTCCTTTTAACACATTTTACCACGACACCTTTAAATCATGGAAAGGTTATAAGTGTATGATTAATACAATACAATGGAACCCAGTCCGTTCTTACTCCTTTGGAGTAATATGGCACCTTTAAGACGACGAATATGGATTTTTATGGTCAACTGAAAAAACCAATCCCGTCTTTTAAAACTTGAAAGATATATTACCATCAATAGCACTTAGATCTTGTTCTCTTTACAACAAATATATAAACCTTTACAAAACTATTGGTATATGTTAAATCAAACATATGGTTGATATTAAATTGAATATATATTTGATATATATAAAATATGTTTATAAATTTTACATTATATTATCTAAAACCCCATATGGTTTGGGTAAGTCTGGAAAGACAAGAGTGAATTACCTTACTCCAAGGAGGGAGAGGTTTCCAGAATGAGTCAGTCTTAGACTCATCGAAGACAGGACTTTAGACAAAAGAGAAAAGTCGATATTGGTTTATAAGACAGAAGAATATTATACCCAAGTATTTATAAAGAGACATGGTTGTGAACAGAGTTCGACGAAAAGAAGGTGTTTACAGACACCTCAGGGACATTAGACTATCCATATTGACATAGAGTAACAATTGTTCTTATACAAAACCAGAATAAACGTAAAGATCGTCGATCAGTTCGAGTTCGTGTTAACTCTATGTATCTTTGTGTGAACTAATTTCTTACTTCCTGTCACATTCTCAACTCCGTCTGCCTGATGGTATCTACGTTAAAGAAAGACCTTTGAAAATTTAGGTTTCTTATAGTACAGGATTTCTTCCGATTTCTTCTACACAACGTATACACATATATATATGTGTGTATATATTTTACCTCTTTTCTACTTTAGACAGGGAAACACCGTTGAACCTACCTGGAACTCTGATAATGTGATTCACTACATTCACCTCTTTCTGTTTATGGTATACTAAAGTGAGTGTACACCTTATCTTATTTGTATTTATATTATTTGTTTATTCTGTTTTTGTTTGTGTGTCTATGTCTCTTATCTCAACACCGATGGTTTGCCCTTCGTTCCACCTCCTGTCCACTGTGCCTATTTCCCTCGGTTGGAATGCCACTACCTACTTTTGATTTGGAAACCACCACTCGTGCGACATCACATATGTCTTCGACTTTATATTACGACACGTGTACCTTAAGAGTATTTGGTTACAACAAAGTTAAAAATTTATTTTGTTGTAGTACATATGTAAAAACTCGAAAAGTTTATAAACTTGAAGTTTATGAACGAAACATAAATACGTCACACATTAAAAGTTTTATGTTAATGAGATACATGAGTGGGACTTCAGGAAATAATCAATATTCACAAAAGGATCGGAAATATGGGTTATCTTAACCGGATTCGTATGTTGTTGAATACAAATTTTAGATGAAACGACTAATTTTCTTCCTTTACTCGAACATGAACGAACGAACGAGAGGGAGTTTCGAACAATTAGGTGCATATAAATAAAATGATTTCTTACATGGGTCAGTGTCACTTCACGTTTATGTAACTCGAGGGTGATACGTGTGAAGTGACGACCTAAGACAACCTCATGTCTCTGTTTCTTTTATCTGAGCAGGGAGATCCTCAGATTTTACCATAAGTGTCTTATCTATATTGAGTTTATTACAAAAAAAGAAAAAGAAAAAAAAAAATATTTCCTCGGGACTCTGTGTACGACAGAGTTCCAACACTCGTCTCTCTCACCATCTTGTTTCTTCCTGTTTTAATTAAGGGTACCCATCCTAGACTTTCCCAGAAAGTCTCCTTCCACGTAAACTTAGTTTGAGACGTCGGGTACTATATTTGTAATATATCATATTCGTCATACTTCTTCCTTTTTAGGTTCTCCTTCTTTACAGAACCAGTTTTCCGACCCTCGTCGTTCCAATTTTCGATAATGAACCGTCTCTATCCCATATTCTTCCCTCTACCGTATAATCTATTCTGACCTTTCAGTCTAAACCCAGTCTTCAAGGGCCACTCTCCACTTCTAGAACGGAATTAAAGAGTCCGTTGTCCCTCTTTTCCAAAAATTCTGTTTTATTTCTCTGTTCGGTAATACACATTTTCAAAAGTTCTCAGTCTTTGTCGTCTCGGTTACTGGTCCCTTAGGTATTCACCCTCCTTTGTACCGTTAAAGTCTTCCTTTACTTTACGAGTCTGTAATGGGAGAAGAAGAGTTTATTCATGAGCCTGATCCTGTTTCGTACACTACACACATCCCATATTTAAATTTCCCAGTACTTTCACGTACTTTATTATGGAATTGGATCAAGACTGGGGCGGACCTTATAATTTAACCGTAATCACATTTTTTAATGAACACTTGAAAAGATACTCTTGAGAGAAGGATATGAGAGTTTAAGAGTTTATTCATGATAGTTTTCATGAGACCTAAGAAAGGTACTCGGTGATAAAAATTAAAGACGTTCCCCTCTCCTTCCGATGAAACGTACTTTTTAACGTGACGTTACTCTATAATGTGACTTGGTCCTGTTAATCTTCTAGAATGAGAGTCATTCGGACTTTGTGGGTAAATAGGACTATCCTATACTGAGGGTCTAGAAACAGTAAATGTGGTGAAAGTAAATCTAAGAGTCAGACTTCATCTCTTTTCCTGTAGTTGAATTACAACTATTCGTGATTTGAGACTCGGTATTTAAACACAGTCACCAGGTAATACTTTTAGGTTTGAATTACGAGTAAAAATTCCAACGACTCTTCTCTTTTTCTTACTTAGTGAAGAAAAAATTTTGACTTTTAATCCACTGTGTCTTGTAAACGAGTAAACACCGGGCTCTAGGGAAGTAACGATTAAGTAATAACTAACGGACACACTACGGTACATGTTAGTTTCTACGAATCTCATCAAAAATAAAATATTTATATGACGTACTAGATAACAATTTCAATCACATGTGATGTAGACTGATAGGGAGTCCTGACAGATGAGATGTCAGTCAGTAGGACAAAGAATGAGTTCTATTTGTGCTCTTTATAAGTCCTTCGTGGATCATGCTGTAACTGTAAACGTCCAGGAGCCAGTTTATGACCGAGTAAAGGAAAAGGACAGAGTTTTTAGAGGAAGGAGACATCTTAATGAAAGAGGGGGTTTCCACCCCAGGTGTAGTGAGTGGAAGTTCTAAGTTGACGACTCTATTAAAAAGATTTCACAATAAACTGATAGGATTCGACCCGTAAACTAGCGAAAATTACATAAAGTGATGGAGCATCTTTCTTTCCACCAAATTTTTTCATGTGTGTGTACGTGTGCATGTGTATGGGAAGTTACATATCCAGACGACTAAAGTTTTTGTTGTCTATTATACATTTCATTATCAGTAACTTTTGTCCCGATGTAACTGAATTTTTTTTTTGGAAATAAAACATAACCCCATATCGACTAATTGTTACAACACTATCAAACTCCATTTGTCACGTCCCTGAGCCGGTGTGTATAGGTACATAAGTAATATACACGGGTAGGTAGTTTTTTTATGCTTCACATAAGTCTCGTAACACTACAAATATTAAAGTCTTATATTTAAGAATTCGAACCGAGAAATTATAACTGAGTGAGTCATTCTAAGTCTCTCTACGTCTTACCTCCTACCCTTTCTCGTACCTGAAACTTAGTCATTCCGAACCCAAATTTAGAGGATAGATAGCCGGAATATCGAACTCGTCCAACGAACGATAAGACTTATAAGTAAATTCTATAATTTAACCGGAAGACGTTACGACATTCATAATCCACTCCATTATTACATACATTTGGTATGTCACATCAAGAACTAGGTACCAATCGTAAGTTATTCACCATTGTTATTTATTGTAACTAATGTTAAGACCCTTTAATAAAGGGTTGTGTCAGTCAGTAGGTGAAATCAAATACATATAAGATTCTTATATATGAACTTTAAGTCTGAGTTTGGAGGAAGTACACAACTTACCTAAGAACTTTACGCAATGAACAGTACAGTAGACTTACTTCCGACAAGAAATCTTGTGTATGTATCTCTATAAACTTTGTAAAAGGATAAGTTCTATTCACCTATAGAGGTATACTTTAAAAGTACATTTCGTTAAAAATTTTAATAGAAGGTTCTACAACAGACAGGACAAGGACAGAAAAGTCAAGGAAGGACGATAGGGATTTAGAGGATGTTACTCATTTTAAATCTTAAGTAATACAAAAATATACTGAGAAGAACGGAAAAGATGGTGTCTCTAGGACAAGGACCATTTGGGTGAAAGTAACCAATGCAATAATTAGAAAACTGAAGAAAGAAAAGGGACTGAGTCTAGTAAAATTAAGGTTGTTGTATAAGGAAGAAGGAACTAAACTGTCCTATAGTCCGGTACATCCTAGTGTATTAGATGAGTCTTAGTATCTGGTGATCTAGATCTTCCGTAAAATACAGACACTTGTTTCTACTTTGTCTTTAAGGCTCTTTAATTCTGTTGAACACTTGATAATAAGTCACAGACTCTAAGTACAGAATTTTGGTTTCTACGGGAAATTAATGGACCCTACTTTAACCTCTCACCGAGATTAGATGGAATACCAGTAGGAGAAACGAGGAACACAACCATCCATAATGCACTCTTCTGTACTGTCTAGTTACGTTAATATGTCGGAACAATTATTCCATTGTAAAGTAGTTACAGTCGTTTTAACCGTAGTAAACTTACCAAAGGATTGAAAATAAAAACTGTAGTCGATAAGTGTCGGGTACGTATATGATAATCCTTGTTTTTGAATATTTATGTTTCGTTGATTTACTAGTAGTCATATGTGGTTCCCTTAAAGGGAATCGTACGATTCATATAAAGGTACTAGAATCCTAACCACGATCCTAATCAACTCTCATATATTGATAATTGTACGCCAATTGATTTAACCATAAAGTCCTTGTGATAATGTACATTTTGTAAGTATCGGTCTATCTACGTCAAAAAGACACAAGAAAGGTTATCCTAAATAAAATTTTGTAGGTAACTACAACAATGTAGACACGTCTCTGTATTCCAAGACGATCATCTTTTTAGTCTTCTAACCTTCATTCGTCTACACTGACAATAGAATAAGTCTTAGAAGGGTTTAATGTTGAGGTTATTCAGTCACACCGTCATATCGATTCCTTTCTCGGTCTTACATTCTGTCTACAAATGTGAAAATAATCCTGACGAACTATGGTTTAGTTCTAAGACACTAGAAACCTTTTTGGTAACCGTTAGTCAAGTCTTTATCGAATGTTTCGCACATCAATTTAATTCAGAGAATAAAGCTTCACGAGAGGACACATACACACAAAAGTTTATTGTTATTGTAATCCGTAAAAGTAGATCTATCAGATGGTCTCAAGAAGGAAATTACTTTCAGTAATTCAATTCGAGTGTCGAGAGAGAATCGTTTCGGTATGTTTATAAGTTATTTCCCGAAAACAGAACCGTGGAATGCTTAGAAAGGTATTAATGAGACTTAGAGAGTTTTTGAAGGGAACACAACTTCGGAATATATACTTGGGAATTATAAATTGTGATCACTTGATGAAAATATACGACCCGTGATAAGATTCATAAATTAGGAAAGTTGGTAATGATCTCTTCAATAAGATTAGTAGGACATAAATTTCTACTTTTATGACTTTATGTCTCCGGTCGAACAGGTCTCCATACGTCGGACACCCTCTACTCCGTCCTCATCTTAGGTCCGTACCGGAAGGATTAATAAAGATATGTAACGAAGTGAACAAGTGATAATTAATACTAAGAGATCATGATATAGCACAGAAGGGTTCATCAACCAATTACGTAATATCCGTGACAAGGAGAAATATGAGAAAATTCCGTCTCATATAAAGTAAAACAATTTCTGACCAGATCGAAGTACGGGTCTTCCAACTCCCAACTCCTTCACAGACCTGAACGACTCCCGACTCGAACTTCCTAGTCCGGGCAGAGGTCCTCGAGGTCACCGCGGTAGTCAATCGTACACCATCAATATTCAGGACAGAGGTCGGTGGACGGTAAAGGTCAAAGAAGGGAGTTTACGGGGACCAGAAACCAACATAGGAAACATCCACTACTGACTGAGGTATTACACATAAATCTTCTCCAAATCAGTAGGGACACCTTCTTCTCTGAAAGTATTTGTGTTTTGGTCGATATATTGAACGATCTAGATCACGTTTTATTTTTACACATTAAAAAAATAATTTTTTTTTTTTCCTCTACCAAATGACGAAGGAAGACACCAGAGAGATAGTTGGACAGTACCACCAAAAATAAACAATAAACTACCACACGAGGGAACCCGTACCTTTTGAGTGATCACTCATGGATCCCGGGGACGTCCTCCCTCTCCCCTTTTCCGGTTACCGACTCATCTCTTCGTCAATCTCTACTGGTTTCAAGGTGGGATTCCTCCGTGACCCTCCACCTGACACCAACTCGGATCTGAGACTTCCACGTAGGAGATAACAGAGGAGTCTGGAGTGTCTTATGTTTAATTTTACTTTCATCATCCTCAAAGTTCTACCGTTGAGGTCTCACTTGGGGGTTCCCGTCCGGGAAAATCTCGTGACCAACGTCTGGGTAATTCGACCGAGATATTTTTTTAAAATAACTTCAGCAACTGAATATTACAACACAATTAAAGACGACATATCAATATATAAAGAGTATAAAATAACACCGAATAGTGTCCTATAACTTACATTATGGGAAACGATATATCATCCTAGAACAGCAAATGGGTACGATGTATATTATTAAATACAGACGATTAGGACTTGATGGTTAGGAAATAGGGGGATGGGTACGTTCGATCGAGAATGTGTACAAACAAACCAAATGGAATCCCTAGTCTCGACTACATCTTATACCGACTTCGGGTAGATTTGATAGAGAGTGAGGACGGTAATAATCCCACTATCGTAGAAAACTCCAACAATAACAACAGAATAAGGTTACTGATCTAAAGTCAACAAGCTCCCGTTTCGTAGAGGAGACATAGTAATACTTGAGAGTGTTCCACTGGTCTCCTGGTGACCCTCATTACACCCGTGACACCCTTCAGGTAAACTCCTACTTGTTCGGAAACGTTAGGTTGTCTTTCTAATGAAAGTGGTGAAATACTACCGGCTCTCAAAATTACAGGTGACCTGAGTAACTCTTTGTAACAACAGATGATTCGTTCGACCTTTCCCCCGTCTACCTACTTTAAACGTATTGGTTAGTGAGGTGAGGTGACCCTTCTGAGTGTACGTAAAAATTATTTCTTGGCAAATGAAGAGTTGAACAAAGGTTTACCATGTCAGGATTCACACGTTTGACTTCCCCTGAAAGTTTTAGTAGGGAAAAATCAGTCCGTGAAGTGGTTTTTCTTTTCACTCCGGACCCTACCACGGAACTGAATGGATTCCAATGGGAAGAGGTCTCTATGTCAAAAGTAAACCGGACCAGAATTAATATCGTGTGGAAACGGAGCATTGGACCGTGATAATAAAACCCTGTCTTCGGTTAAACTCCTCTGTCACACCTCACGATGGGAGAGTTAGTAAGGAAGTGAGGTTTGGGGTCGAACAGTCACAGGTCTTTGTTATGTTTATTTGAAAAAGGAAGGGGTCTTTCGTGTAAGAAACAAGTGGAACACGTAATCAGTCTATAAGATAGGTCACAAAACAAAGTCCTGTTTAATATGAGACTCTGACTCTGACAAAACGGTTATAAAATAAATTGTTTCTGAGTGACATCCTTAATGGTAAAGTATTCGGTTATCGTACGTCCCACCACAGAGAATTATTCGGTTATTTCTTCTTTTCACTATCAGCAAGTCAACACAGGTTGAGAAATACTGGGGTACCTGACATGTCAGGTACCTTAAGAGGTCCGGTCTTATGATCTCACCCATCGGAAAGGAAAGAGGTCCCCTAGAAGGGTTGGGTTCCTGTCTTGGGTCCAGAGGGTGTAACGTCCGTTAAGAAATGGTCGACTTGGTGGTTCCTTCGGTTTCTTATGACCTCACCCATCGGATAGGGAAGAGGTCCCCTAGAAGGGTTGGGTCCTTAGTTTGACCCCAGAGAACGTAACGTCCGTCTAAGAAATGGTTGACTCGATAGTCCCTTCGGGTCATTTCTTCATTGTATGAGATTTAGTTACTATCTAATCAATGTTAAAAGATCCGTCTTTATCAGGTTTAAATCAACTCCACATGGAAATATACTCAATCATGAGACCCTTCCACCGAATTAGTCAGTAGTCGACTACAGGTCGACGACCACTTTTGTTTTAAGGGGACAACAACCTCGTGTAACGATCCCTCACTACCACGACCATAACGACTCTACTAGAGGAAGTACTCCGGGGACGTACGGGAAGTGGAGACGATCAAATTCTCACCTGAAATGTCTCCATTCTCGATTACACGATTCCAGAAAGGTATCTATAATCTAGTCGTTGTCGTTCCTCGGTGGAACGTGTCTACTTTATGAGAGTCCACCAGGAGTATTTGAGCATCCGGTTTACAGGGTAACGGTAAGAAGGATGATACACACAGGGAAAATTTTTGAAAAAAAAAAGAAAAACTACACTTGGTAAAAATTTCAGAAATGAAAACAATGTTACAACCAAAAAAAAAAAAACCAGGTGTTCGGTACCACCTAGAATCGAGGGGGTTCCCTAACTTGGACACAGAGGACGTAACGGACATCCGTCTAACAATTGGTGACCTGGTGATCCTTTCTTAGACCTGTGAACAAGAATGACTATTCGGGGTCACCACGGGGGTCGTCGACTTGATGACTCAAGTCAAGTCAAGTCAGAGAGTCAGCACAGGCTGAGAAACGCTGGGGTACTTGGTGTCGTGCGGTCCGGAGGGACAGGTAGTGGTTGAGGATCTCAAGTGAGTTTGAGTACGGGTAACTCAGTCACTACGGTAGGTCGGTAGAGTAGGAGACAGCAGGGGAAGAGGAGGACCGGGGTTAGGGAGGGTCGTAGTCCCAGAAAAGGTTACTCAGTTGAGAAGCGTCCTCCACCGGTTTCATGACCTCAAAGTCTAAGTCGTAGTAAGGAAGTTTCTTGTGGGTCCTGACTAGAGGAAATTTACCTGACCAACCTAGAGGAACGTCAGGTTCCCTGAGAGTTCTCAGAAGAGGTTGTGGTGTGAAGTTTTCGTAGTTAAGAAGCCGTGAGTCGAAAGAAGTGTCAGGTTGAGAGTATGGGTATGTACTGGTGACCTTTTTGGTATCGGAACTGATCTGCCTGGAATCAGTCGTTTCATTACAGAGACGAAAAGTTATACGGTAGATCCAACCAGTATTGAAAGGAAGGTTCCTCATTCGCAGAAAATTAAAGTACCGACGTCAGTGGTAGACGTCACTAAAACCTCGGGGGTTTTTATTTCAGACTGTGACAAAGATGACAAAGCGGTAGATAAAGGGTACTTCACTACCCTGGTCTACGGTACTAGAAGTAAAAGACTTACAACTCGAAATTCGGTTGAAAAAGTGAGAGAAGAAAGTGAAAGTAGTTCTCCGAAAAATCAAGGAGAAGTGAAAGACGGGATTTCCACCACAATAGACGTATAGACTCCAATAACTATAAAGAGGGTCGTTAGAACTAAGGTCGAACACGAAGGAGGTCGGGTCGTAAAGAGTACTACATGGGACGTATATTCAATTTATTCGTCCCACTGTTATATATCGGAACTACATGAGGAACAGGATAAACCTTGGTCAGACAACAAAACACAGATCAAGATTGACGACGAATGACTGGACGTATATTCAAAGAGTTCTCCGTCCAGTCCACCAGACCCTAAGGGTAGAGAAAGTCTTAAAAGGTGTCAAATAACACTAGGTGTGTCAGTTTCCGAAACTGTATCAGTTATTTCGTCTTTATCTACAAAAGGACCTTGAGAGAACGAAAAAGGCACTAGGTTGTCTACAACCGTTAAACTAGAGACCAAGGAGACGGAAAAGTTTTGGTCGTCTTGTAGACCTTAAGTACCAAGTACATAACGACTTCGGACCGAACCTCTTAAAACTCGTAATGAAATGATCGAACACTCTACTCACGTTAACACGTCATCAAACTCGTAAGAACCCGTAACGAAAAGAAACCCTAACCTTACTTTTGACTGGAAAAGGTCAGGACACTGGTGACGACTCAAAAGGTTTAAACGACCGTATAACTCACGTCGTGAAAGTGTCGTAGTAGAAAGTCCTAAACTTTATCGAGTTG
>SJYO01046538.1:33985213-34173628 GCA_006410555.1 Capra ibex | reverse complement strand
GTTATACGGTAGATCCAACCAGTATTGAAAGGAAGGTTCCTCATTCGCAGAAAATTAAAGTACCGACGTCAGTGGTAGACGTCACTAAAACCTCGGGGGTTTTTATTTCAGACTGTGACAAAGATGACAAAGCGGTAGATAAAGGGTACTTCACTACCCTGGTCTACGGTACTAGAAGTAAAAGACTTACAACTCGAAATTCGGTTGAAAAAGTGAGAGAAGAAAGTGAAAGTAGTTCTCCGAAAAATCAAGGAGAAGTGAAAGACGGGATTTCCACCACAATAGACGTATAGACTCCAATAACTATAAAGAGGGTCGTTAGAACTAAGGTCGAACACGAAGGAGGTCGGGTCGTAAAGAGTACTACATGGGACGTATATTCAATTTATTCGTCCCACTGTTATATATCGGAACTACATGAGGAACAGGATAAACCTTGGTCAGACAACAAAACACAGATCAAGATTGACGACGAATGACTGGACGTATATCCAAAGAGTTCTCCGTCCAGTCCACCAGACCCTAAGGGTAGAGAAAGTCTTAAAAGGTGTCAAATAACACTAGGTGTGTCAGTTTCCGAAACTGTATCAGTTATTTCGTCTTTATCTACAAAAGGACCTTGAGAGAACGAAAAAGGCACTAGGTTGTCTACAACCGTTAAACTAGAGACCAAGGAGACGGAAAAGTTTTGGTCGTCTTGTAGACCTTAAGTACCAAGTACATAACGACTTCGGACCGAACCTCTTAAAACTCGTAATGAAATGATCGAACACTCTACTCACGTTAACACGTCATCAAACTCGTAAGAACCCGTAACGAAAAGAAACCCTAACCTTACTTTTGACTGGAAAAGGTCAGGACACTGGTGACGACTCAAAAGGTTTAAACGACCGTATAACTCACGTCGTGAAAGTGTCGTAGTAGAAAGTCCTAAACTTTATCGAGTTGACCTTAAGGTAGTGGAGGTGATCGAAACAAACATCACTTCGAAAGATTCCGGGTGAACTGAAGTGTAAGGTCCTACAGACCGAGATCCACTTATTAGTGTGATAGTACTAATAGAACCAGCACTTCGATAAAAAACATGTCAAGAAGACACATAAGAACGGTGGAGAAGAATTATAGAAGACGTAGACAATCAAGGTATGGTAAAGACAGGAAATAGTTCACGAGAAACGTACTTTACAAGGGAACCATAGAGGTTAAAAGAACTTCTCTAGAGATCAGAAAGGGTAAGACAAGAAAAGGAGATAAAGAAACGTAACTAGTGACTCCTTCCGAAAGAATAGAGAAGAACGATAAGAAACCTTGAGACGTAAGTCTACCAATATAGAAAGGAAAAGAGGAAAACAAAAACGAAGAGAAGAAAAGTGTCGATAAACATTCCGGAGGGGTCTGTCGGCAAAACGAAAAAACGTAAAGGAAAGAACCCCTACCAGAACCAGAGACAGAGGACATATTACAGAGCTTGGAGACAGGTATCAAGTAGTCCGTGAGATAGATCGTCTAGATCAGGGAATTTAGACAAAGAGTGAAGGTGACATATTAGTATTCCCTAAACTAAATCCAGTATGGACTTACCAGATCACCAAAAGGGATGAAAGAAGTTCAATTCAGACTTAGACCGTGATGACTTATGAGTAGTTGTTTACGTGTACACCTACTGTTGTAGGGGTGTATGTTGAAGTGAAAAGATAGTTTTGTTACATATTTTTGAAGTAAGAATCCAGACTTGAAATGAGAATTTTTGGTAAAATAAAAACAGTATTTTTTAGTCACCTAAACTTTAGTTTGATAGTTGGCTCTTTTCATGTGTTGAATCTTCAACTCACAATATAAAATAAATCCACTAAACGTCTCCTGATATCGGGTCTCTTAGTCGGAACATTTATTGAGACTCCCTGACAAGGTGCCACCATTCCCTCCTCGGTCTCACATATCCGTAAAAAAACAACCTTTCTTTTCTTGCATATCAACTTGTAGTCTTCTAATGACGATTAGTGTTTTTGTGTCTGTAAAGTTCAATTACTAAAATCACGAAAAGATACAGACCTTTTTACATTCAGACCCGAACAAATTAATGAGGAAACTAAACACAGAATTGATAGATCCTGACCATAGGACAAAGTGAGGTAAGACTTAAGGGGAGTCCCGTGTGGCAAAACCCGTCGACTACTGTCCGTTACAATCAACAAAGGACCTCACAGTCCGGTGTAAGAAACAGACGTTATAGTTTGGTGATGTGTTGTAGGTGATGGTTAAGACGACCTGGGTCATCTTGTAAAGGAGAGGAAACTCTACAAACCCAACATGTCTCGGGATCCGTCCGGTCGTCTCGCCGAAGAGGGGAGACGGAGGGGGCCTTAAGTTCCACCTATACTTCCATACGACAAATCCGGACTCCACCCTTGTGACCAAAAACAAGACGAGATGACCGTAGTCCATCAAACTCCTGGGACTTCGGCTGGGTTCGAGTCGTCCTTTCTCACGGAACTGAAAGTCATCACCGAAGGATCCACGGTCCCCATTTTCCTACCATCAAGACGGTACATCAACCAAACAGGACTGAAGACACGAATGAGACCTAAAGAAGGACCTAAAGAATACGACATTAAACTTCACGACAACCTTTATAAAATCGACTTTAAGATCCAAGTATTTGCTTGAAAAGATTGTCCGAGGAGGTAATCCTGGACGGTCATCTTTAGGAGAGTCAAAAAATGAATTGTTTTACAATATGTATATATGGAATTCCAGATTTATGGAATTTTGAAAAAATGAATGCCACTAAAGACAAAAAAATTTTTAATAATAAACTTCTTCATTGGGTCGAATACCGTTTTTAAAATCTCATGTTCTTTCGTACGTTACTTTTTATAGTACTGTAGAGTAGTGGTTATTAATTAAGGTTTAAGAGGGAGGGTTCTCCGTTAATGACAATTTTTAAGGAAGACATAGAAAGATCTTTAAACGATATATATTTGTTTTCACATACAAATATGTGTACTTTTCTATAAAATGTATAAAAAGGAGTCGAACGAAAAAAAAAAATTTCATTCTAATATGGATCCTCTGTCGATAGTCGTGTTTACTAGAGTAATAAATTGTAGATGTATATAAAGGTAAGGTTTCTACAAAGAATCAATACATTGTTTAGTAGATTTCTCCTACCAAAGGATCTACAAACGTTAACATTTGTTGTGACATTTTTCGGAGTACTGATACAAAAACGGGTGTATAGGTATATACATACCAAAGGATCTCCATCTAAATGACCGAGTTTTCTATGTACGTCAATTTTCAACACTATCATAAAGGTGTGTGAGATTCTTCGAACACACTGACCGATCGTAAACTTTTTGACACTACCTTGTCTTTTTCTGTTTATATTTTGGTTTCGTCTACTGATATTTAGCTTAAGTATATAAGATGATTTTAGTTTTCACTTCACTTCAGTGAATCAGCACAGGTTGAGAAACGCTGGGGCACCTGACATCGGGTGGTCCGAGGAGACAGGTACCCTAAGAGGTCCGTTCTTATGATCTCACCCAACGGTAAAGGAAGAGGTCCCCTAGAAGGGCTGGGTCCCTAGCTTGGGTCCAGAGGGTGTAACGTCCGTCTGTGAAATTGGAGACTCGTTGGTCCCTTCGGATTTTCGTTTCCTTTATCGTTAAATTTACCTAGATTTTTGTTATTCATCAAGTCAAATAGTTTGTGAACGTGGACAACACATGACTCGTCACAGTTTACCTACTCTTCCTCGACCTCCCGTACCCCTTCTTCCACATGTGTCCACTCATACTGATATACGAACAGAATGGAAATACCCCAGGGGTCAGGTGACTACACCCGTCAACTCCTACGTCTGTGTCCACAGTGACTTCGTACCCACTCTTCCAAATTCTGTTTATACCTCAACTTTCCTTCTCCCGAGTACAAATATCTTGAAAAACATGGAGTCTAATTTTTTTTTTTATAAAGTCGGACATTACAAATATATGTTAAGTCCTTCTTGAAGAATGACCTACAAGGTACAAATCGGTACCCAACATAAGGGTTTCAACCAAAGATTCAGACAAACGTCCAATCTCATGGAAAGGAGTGTCTTTGTAACGGTACTTAATAAAGTTAAGGATTTGGTAGTGTATTTTCGTTAGAATGGGTGTTACATCGTCTTTTCAACACGTATACACCAATTTCTTCTGTCATTAAAACACCAACGACAACAAATCAGTGATTCAACACGGGTTGAGAAACACTAAGGTACCTGACATCAGGTGGTCCGAGGAGACAGGTACCTAAAGTGTTCGTTCTTATGGCTTTACCCAAAAGTAAAGGAAGACGACCCTTAGAAGGGTTGGGTCCGTAGTTCGGGACGTAGAGGAAGAACCGTCCGCCTAAGTGGGGTGAGGTCACGAGAACGAACCGTTTAGGGTACCTACCTCCTCGGACCACCCGACGTCAGGTACCCCAGCGATTCTCAGTCCGTACTGACTCACTGAAGTGAAAGTGAAAAGTGAAAGTACGTAACCTCTTCCGTTACCGTTGGGTGGGGTCACAAGAACGGACCTCTTAGGATCCCTGGCCCCTCGGACCACCCGACGGTAGATACCCCAGTGTGTCTCTGCCTGTACTGACTTCGCTGAATCGTCGTCATCGTCGTGGACCCTTTTGTCCATTAATCTGTTTTCTATTTTGGTAGTTAAATTTACTCATCGAATGGTGGTCACGGACGTGAACTTCTGATGGTCCGAATCAATCTCCTTCTACTTTTCCAGACACCTCTAAGACTTTCTGTGACCGACAAAGACACCTTTGAAGGTTCCCAAAATCCTTAATTGGTCAGGTAGGGTTAAAGATAAAAAACAGGAAACGTGACGAAAACAAAAAAATACTTAGTCCTCTCTAAAAGGACGACACTTTTCCTTTCTCAACCTTCTCACTCATCTTTCTTTTTACTTAAGTTCATCTCACATATAGGGGTACTTTTCTCCACAAGAATTTACCTTAACTCCGGATACACCTATCCGTTCACTAATTCGAATCTCAGTGTGTTAAGACGTTAGACGGGTCCTCCAGTACTACAAACAGGGTTTTCGACATCAATAAGAAGTTCTCCCTATCACTCGAACCATCACGAACGAAATTTAGTTATCAATAGTTTGGACCTTCATGAAGTCTCAGGAAACCTTTAAAATCTTTACGTGTAAGGACCGTGGTCATGACCTCTAAACTATTCCTTAAGGATAAAAAGACAGGTTCACGTCACGTACTGTATAGATCCACTAAGACTATGAGTCGGTACCGGTTCTTGACAATATCCCAACCGGAAGTGTCGGAATCCACTTTTCCTTCTTTCTGATATATGTTGAACCACTACCACATTGTTTATGAAAAAATCCGGTTCACTGACATTACATACCTTACGAATAAACATTGAGTCCTCTCACGTCAGAGGATAAAAACCATCTTACCTTTAACCATTAGGAGATAAAGACCCCCGTCCAACCATTTGTTCCGTCCAGGGACTACAGAAACTCAAGTATAAGACCAAAAACGAGATAAGTCACTAAGACTATTCATTAACAGTTAACATGATGTGAACTACGAACAGGTTAGATCCTACACTAAGGGACCAAGGACCAACTCTGAGTTCACAACTATAGAAATTTCCAGGGGTCCGATAAAAATCGTTACTTTTCATAACTCTTGGAACAGATCTAAACGTACTCCATTTTGTCCTTTGACGGAGAGACGTCACAAAAAGGAGAGGGTTAAGTCGAGTGGAGAGGGTGACCTAAAAAACACATTCCTTCTACAATCATGACAGTTTTTAAAAACTCTACTCCTTTCTCCCACACAGTAAGTGATATGATTCGTCGTCTCTTCGATTCTTGTCGTCTCGTCACTACAAGTCACTAAAGGTCTCCTAGAAGGGGACACACCTCGTTGAGTGAAAGGGTCACCCACTAACTACGTCCCTTGAGGGGTGGGTTAGGTCCTTAGACTCTCGTCTATTTTCGAAAAGAGTATAAGGTTTCTTACATATGGGTCATCGTTTAATCAAGGAACAAATATAATATACTAAAACACTACACGATCATTTCGGAGAACTACTTTCACTTTCTCCCCTCTCTTTTTCAACCGAATTTCGAGTTGTAAGTCTTTTGCTTCTAGTACCGTAGACCAGGGTAGTGTACCCCTTATCTACCCCTTTATCACCTTTGTCACAGTCTGAAATAAAACCCCCCGAGGTTTTAGTAACGTCTACCACTCACGTCGGTACTTTAATTTTCTACGAATGAGGAACCCTCTTCTCAATACTGGTTGGATCTATCGTATAACTTTTCGTCTCTGTAATGAAATGGTTGTTTCCAGGCAGATCAGTTCCGATACCAAAGAGGTCACCAGTACATACCTACACTCTCAACCTGACACTTCTTCCGACTCACGGCTTCTTAACTACCAAAACTTGACACCACAACCTCATCTGAGAACTCTCGGGGAACCTGACGTTCCTCTAGGTTGGTTAGGTAAGACTTCCTCTAGTCGGGACCCTAAAGAAACCTTCCTTACTACGATTTCGACTTTGAGGTCATGAAACCGGTGGAGTACGCTTCTCAACTGAGTAACCTTTTCTGAGACTAGGACCCTCCCTAACCCTCGTCCTCCTCTTCCCCTGTTGTCTCCTACTCTACCGATCTACCGTAGTGACTGAGATACCTGTAATCAGACTCACTTGAGGCCCTCAACCACTACCTGTCCCTCCGGACCGCACGACACTAAGTACCCCAGCGTTTCTCAGCTGTGCTGACTCACTGACTTGACTCGACTTGATTCACTTACAAACTGTTGGTCGAGACCTTTTTTTGTCTTAAGGACTAGCCATCGTAAACGATCAAAGTACTACATTTACGACTGACTAAAGTTCATTGTCGTCAATTTGTGGAGAGAACGTTCTATGGACTTTCGACTTGTTCAGTATTAGGACTCGTGAATCTTCGGTGATATACATGTGGTGATCTACATAGAAAGGAGGTGGAGGGAGGTGGGTGTAAGGTCAGTCGAAAATTTTAATCTGGAGACTTTTGAGAAGTAACTGTACTTGTAGTGTTAATTTTTATCGAACGTCATAAAGATTAGACTTTATAGAACGATATTTTGAGTACGGCTATCTTAATGTCAAAAGGAATTTCGTTTACTTTTTTAAGTAAAATGAGAAACGAAGAAAAGTTTTAAATCTTTTTACTGGGTCTATAATAAATACCAAATAAATACTCGGTGTTCTATAAGTAATCTATCGAAATATTCCAACTGAATATTACACCTTCAAAATATCTAAATTTTTTATTTCGTATATATAAATTATATGTTTAGTTAGTTACACTATAGATATAATTGTTTACCTTTCTATTTTTGGAATACTATTAGAGTTATCTATGTCTTTTTCGGAAACTGTTTTGAATCGTGGGTAAATACTAATGTTGAGAAGTTTTTTACCCGTATCTTGTTGGATGGAGTTGGATCATTTCCGGTATATACTATTCGAATATCGTCTGTAATAAGAGTCACCACTTTTTGACTTTCGTAAGGGGATTCTAGTCGTTGTTCTGTTCCTACAGGTGAAAGTGGTGATAATATGTTGCATCAAGACCTTCATGATCGATCTCATTAGTCTCTTCTTTTTCTTTATTTTCCTTAGGTCATTTCGAGAGAGACAAACGTCTACTCTACTATGAGATGTAGTCACGTCAAGTCAAGTCAAGTCAAGTCAACGAGTCAACACAGACTGACAAACGCTGGGGTACTTGGCGTCGTGCGGTCCGGAGGGACAGGTAGTGATTGAGGACCTCAAATGAGTTTGAGTACAGGTAACTCAGCCACTACTGTAAGTTGGTAGAGTAGGAGACAGTATAGAAAGAGGAAGACGGGGGTTAGGGAGGGTCGTAGTCCCAGAAAAGGTTACTCAGTTGAGAAGCGTCCTCCACCGGTTTCATAACCTCAAAGTCAAAGTCGTAGTCAGGAAGGTTACTTGTTGTCCTGACGAGAGAAAGTCTTACCTGACCAACCTAGAGGAACGTCAGGTTCCCTGAGAGTTCTCAGAAGAGGTTGTGGTGTCAAGTTTTGGTAGTTAAGAAGCCGTGAGTCGAAAGAAATGTCAGGTTGAGAGTGTAAGTATGTACTGATGACCTTTTTGGTATCGGAACTGATCTTTCTGGAATCAACCGTTTCATTACAGAGACGAAAAGTTATACGATAGATCTAACCAGTATTGAAAGGAAGGTTCTGTATTAGTAGAAAATTAAAGTACCGACGTGAGTGGTAGACGTCACTAAAACCTCGGGGGGTTTTATTTCAACCTGTGACAAAGGTGACAAAGGGGTAGATAAGGGGTACTTCACTACCCTGGTCTACGGTACTAGAAGCAAAAGACTTACAACTCAAAATCCGGTTGAAAAAGTGAGAGGAGAAAATGAAAGTAGTTCTCCGAGAAATCAAGGAGAAGTGAGAAACGGTATTCTCACCACAGTAGACGTATAGACTCCAATAACTATAAAGAGGACCGTTAGAACTAAGGTCGAACACGAAGAAGGTCGGGTCGTAAAGAGTACTACGTGAGATGTAAATTCAATTTATTCGTCCCACTGTTATATGTCGGAACTGTATGAGGAAAAGGATAAACCCTGGTCAGACAACAAGGTACAGGTTAAGATTGACAACGAAGGACTGGACGTATTTCAAAGAGTTCTCCATCCAGTTCACCAGACCATAAGGGTAGAGAAAGTCTTAAAAGGTGTCAAATAACACTAGGTGTGTTAGTTTCCGAAACCGTATCAGTTATTTCGTCTTTATCTACAAAAAGACCTTGAGAGAACGAAAAAGGTACTAGGTCGTCTACAACCGTTAAATTAGAGACCAAGGAGACGGAAAAGATTTTGGTCGAACTTGTAGACCTTCAAGTACCAAGTGCATAACGACTTCGGACCGAATCTCTTAAAACTCATAATGAAATAATCTCACACTCTACTCACGTTAACACGCCATCAAACTCGTAACAAACCGTAACGGAAAGAAATCCTAACCTTACTTTTGACCGGAAAAGGTCAGGACAGCGGTGTCGACTCAAAAGGTTTAAACGACCGTATAACTCACGTCGTGAAAGTGTCGTAGTAGAAAGTCCTGAACTTTGTCGAGTTGACCTTAAGGTAGTGGAGGTGATCGAAACAAGCATCACTACGAAAGATTCCGGGTGAACTGAAGTGAAAGGTCCTACAGACTGAGATCCACTCACCAGTGTGGTAGTACTAGTAGACCCAGTATTTCTAGAAAAAACATGTCAAGACACATAAGAACGGTGGAGAAGAATTATAGAAGACCAAGACAATCCAGGTATGGTAAAGACAGGAAATATCTCGGGTCGAAGCGTGCTTTACAAGGGAACCATAGAGGTTAAAAGAACTTCTCTAGAGATCAGAAAGGGTAAGACGACAAAAGTATAAAGAAACGTAACTAGCGACTCCTTCCAAAAGAATAGAGAGGAACGGTTAGAAACCTTGAGACGTAAGTCTACGAATATAGAGAGGGAAAGAGGAAAACAAAAACGAAGAGAAGAAAAGTATCGATAAACATTCCGGAGGAGTCTGTCGGTCAAACGAAAAACGTAAACAAAAAGAACCCCTACCAGAACTAGGGACAGAGGACATGTTACAGTACTTGGAGGTAGGTATCAAGTAGTCCGTGACAGATAGTCTAGATCAGGGAATTTAAATAAAAGTGAAGGTGACATATTGGTATTCGCTAAAATAAATTCAGTATGGACTTACCAGATCACCAAAGGGGGGAAAGAAGTTAAATTCAGACTTAAACCATATTCCTCAAGTACTAGACTCGGTATCAGTCGAGAACCAGTACAAAAACGACTGACATATCTCGAAGAGGTAGAAACCGACGTTCTTATATTAGTTTAAAGTCACAATTGGTAGACCACTACAGGTACACATCTCAGAAGAGAACACAACAACCTTCTACCACAAACGATATAGGTCACTCAAGAGAACCGTTTGAGACAATCGGAAACGGGACGAAGTAAGTCATGAGGTTCCGGTTTAAACGGACAATGAGGTCCACAAAGAACTGAAGGATGAAAAAACGTAAGGTCAGGGGATATTACTTTTCCTGTAGAAAAACCCCACAATAAAGATTTTCCAGAACATCCAGAAGTATCTTGGCAAGTTGAAGTCGAAGAAGTCGCAATAATAACCCCATATCCGAACCTAATGGTACTATAACTTACCAAACGGAACCTTTACTTCTCTAGTAAGACAGCAAAAACTCTGACGTAGGTTCATGCCGTAAAGCCTAAGAAAACAACTGGTACTACCGATGAGGTAAAGAGGATTCCCTAAGGACGGGTATTATCATCTATATTACCAGTAGACTCAATTTAAGTGGGTAAGGTCAGGTAAAATCAAACGACTAAGGATCTTACAGTTGTAAGTGAGAACGGTGAGGACAAACTGGTGAAGGTTAAACGGAACTAAGTACCTGGACTGTAAGGTCCAAGGATACGTTATAACGAGAAATGTCGTAGCCTGGAACGAAGATAATGGTCAGTGTAGGTGTTGACACATAACAAAAACGAAACCGAGGTAGGGAAGTAAGGAAGACCTCAATAAAGAGGTGACTGGAGGTCATCGTATGACCCGTGAATGACTGGACCCCTCAAGGAGGAAGTCATAGGATAGTAAAACGGAAAAGTATGACAAGTACCCTAAGAGTTCCGTTCTTATGACTTCACCAAACGGTAAGGGAAGAGGTCACCTGGTGTAAGAAAGTCTGGAGAGGTGGTACTGAGCGGGTAGAACCCACCGGGGTGTCCCGTACCGAATCAAAGTAACTCTATCTGTTCCAACACCAGGTACACTAGTCTAACCGATCAAAAGACACTAATACCTAAGTCACACAAACGGACGACTACAGGAGAGCGTTGTGGATGGTAGAATGAACACAAAGAGAGCGGAACCTGTACCCTATAGAGAAGTACCGACGAGGTCGTTTCACGTCGGTGACGAGGAATGGAACCTGCTCCCCATAGAGGAGTGACGGTGGGGAGGACTGGAACTTACTCCTCATCGAGGAAAGTCGGGAGATACGGGCACGTCGACGCTATGTCATGTATCTTTTGGGATTTCTATCATAGTCTTTTAATGATCTCGATTAATCACTTAACCCGAAGGGACCACCGAGTCTCCAATTTCGAAGACGGACGTAACACCCTCTGGACCCAAACTAGGGACCCAGTCCTTCTAGGCGATCTCTTCCTTTACCGTTGGGTGAGGTCATGAGAATGGACCTCTTAGGGTACCTATCTCCTCGAACCACCCGATGTCAGGTGCCCCAGAGTTTCTCAGTCTGTGCTGACTCGTTGAAGTGAAAGTGAAAGTGAAAGTAGTCACTTAAATCGTTTCAATGTCCTATGTTTTAGTTATGTGTCTTTAGTAAAAGTAAAGATATGTGATTGTTACTTTTAGTCTTCTTTAATTCCTTAGTTAGGGTAAGTGGTTACGTTGTTTTTCTTAATTTATAGATCCTTATGTGAATGGATTCCTCTGTTTTCTTGACATGTGTCTTTTAATATTCTGTGATTCCTTTCTTTAGTTACTACTGTATTTGTCTACCTCTCTATAAGGTACAAGGACCCATCCTTTTTAGTTATAACACATTTATTGATATAATGGTTTACGTTAGATATCTAAGTTACACTAGGGATAGTATAATGGGTACCGTAAAAAGTGTCTTGATCTTTTTTTAAGTGTTAAGCATACCTTTGTGTTTTCTGGGGTTTATCACTTTCGTCAGTACTCTTTCTTCTTACCTTGACCTCCTTAGTTGGAAGGACTGAAGTCTAATATGATGTTTCGATGTCAGTAGCTCTGTCATACCATGACCATGTTTTTGTCTTTATATCTGGTTACCTTGTTCTATCTTTCGAGCCTTTATTTGGACACATGGACACCCATGGAATAAAAACTGTTTCCTCCGTTCTTATATGTTACCCCGTTTCTGTCGGAGAAGTTATTTACCACGACCTTTTTGACCTGTCGATTACATTTTCTTACTTTAAACTTGTGAAGGATTATGGTATGTGTTTCTATTTGAGTTTTACCTAATTTCTGGATTTACATTCTGGTCTTTTCTATTTTGAGAATCTCCTTTCGTATTCTTCTTGTGAACTACTGTATTTAGTTTCGTTCTAGGAGATACTGGGTGGAGGATCTCATTACATTTATTTTTGTTTTCATTTGTTCACCCTGGACTAATTTGAATTTTCCAAAACGTGTTTTTTCCTTTGATATTTGTTCAATTTTTCTGTTGGGAGTCTTACCCTCTTTTATTATCGTTTACTTTGTTGACTGTTTACTAATTAAAGGTTTTAAATGGTCACCGTGCATGTTGAGTTACGGGTTTTTGGTTTGTTGGGTTAGTTTTTCACCCTTTCTCTGGATTCGTCTGTAAAGGGGTTTCTGTATGTCTACCGATTGTTTGTCTACTTTTCCACGAGTTGTAGTGAGTAACAATCTATTTATGTTTAGTTTTAATGTTACTCTATAGTGGAGTGTGGTCAGTCTTACCGGTAGTAGTTTTTCAGATGTTTGCTATTTACGACCTTTCCCACACCTCTTTTCCCTTACGAGAACGTCACAACCACCCCTACATTTGACTATGTCCGTGATACCTTCTGCCATACCTCTAAGGAATTTTTTGATCCTTATTTTAGTGTTAGACCCAGTCCCTAACTTGGGTCACGAGGGCGTAACGTAATGTCCGTCTAAGAAATGGTTATATGGGACTCCTTCGGTTTTAACTTTTTCTGTGTACATAGGGTAAAGTAACGTCGTGATGAATGTTATCAATCATGTACCTTCGTTGGATCTACAGGTAGCTGTCTACTTACTTATATCTTCAGCACCATGAATATGTGTTACCTTATAATGACTCGGTATCTTTCCTTACGTAAACTCAGTCAAGACTATTCCACCTACTTGGAGCTTGGATAATATGTCTTACTTCACGCAGTCTTTCTCTATTCATAGTATAAGATTGTGTATATATACCTTAGATCTTTTTACCATGACTACTTAAATAAATGTCCCGTTGTCATCTCTTTGTCTGTATCTCTTATCTGAATATCTGTACCCTCTCCCCTTCTCTCCCACTCTACACACCTTTCTCATTGTACCTTTGAATGTAATGGTATACGTTTTGTCTATCGGTTACCCTTAAACGACATACCGAGTCCTTTGAGTTTGTCCCCGAGACATAGTTAGATCTCCCTACCCTACCCCAACCTCTATCCTCCCTCCAAGTTTTCCCTCCCCTATAAACATATGGATACCGACTAAGTATAACTCCAAACTGTCTTTTGTCATTTTACGACATATTGGTAATAGGAAGTTATTTTTATATGTAAATTTTTTATTTCGTACATATAAATTTAGATAGTGTATCGTACCTTCTCTTCTACCAACGAAAGACTCGTAAATAATAGGTTTAAAGATTCCCTTATTCCAACGTGTCCCTTCGTTTCAACTGGTATAGTATGTTTATAAGTGTTTACTTGACTGGTGAATACTTTAATCGGGGGTAAGTTGATGGGAAAGGTGAACTGTAGACCAGATAAATTCGTGACTTGTTTTACGGTACGGTTGACCAAAATTCCACGTGACCTTTAGGAAATTATACACTTTAACGAAACTTCGGTCACAACCACTTACTGAACTTTAAACACGTCTCGGTGTCTGTCTATCGTTAGACTCACTCAGTCGACTTAGTTCTTCAGTTCAATCTTTTCTTTAGCAATCTATTTTTACCCTATCAAACAAGTCTTCACTTAATAAGTTTATAGTTTTATAACTCTCTCTGACTATTTTTTTAACTATCTATAAAAACGGATTTACTGATACGATAATCACCACGATGTTTCATGTACATTAGAACAATCCCTTCAATTGATGTAAGGGTAGGTACTCTTTGTTGTTGTTTTTCTTGTCTTTTTTATTAATGTCATTTCGGTAATCGATAATCTTTGTTATCGGATTAAGATTTTTAGTTGTTTGTCGACACAAAAAAACTGTAAACTACATTTTTAATAAGAGTATTAAATTTAAAGTAAAAAGGACCTATTTTAAGGTAAGTTCTAAAAACGGAAATAATAAATATTACCTTACAAAAAAGGACGAAATTTATCTCAGTAAAGATCAATCGGAAAAGGTCCATTAACGATAGGAACTTTTTAGTAGTACTCTATAAGGACTTAAGTTAGGTCTTGAACGGTCCAGGGTTGAAAAAAATCATTATTACTGTTGTCATTATTAATAACTCTCAGACGATACATGATAAGAGGATACTGATACACGATAAGACTCGTGAAGTGTTTTTAGTAAAGAAAATTAGGATATAGTTGGGACACTCTATCTTTGTAAATTGTCATAAAAATCTATACTTCATTGACTTTACTCTCCGATCTTTCATTGAACGATTCCTCACCTTCGTCTATGTCTATTCTGAAATCTCGGACGACGGTCACAAATGATCACTGTATTTCCGGTTCTTTATAATTTTTCGAGTTGAGGAGTTTATATTACCACTTGACTGGTTTTCAGTATAAGAATAGATGTAATTTTGTATCCTATTTATGTAATTACGACGATGACGATGACGACGACGATTCAGTGAAGTCAGCACAGACTGAGACACGCTGGAGTGTCTACTGTCGGGTGGCCCGAAGGAGTAAGGACCCTAAGAGATCCGTTCTTATGACCTCACCCAACGGGAAAGGAAGAGGTTACGTACTTTCACTTTTCACTTTCACTTCAACGAGTCAACACAGGCTGAGAATCGCTGGGGTACCTGACGTCGTATGGTCCGAGGAGGTAGGTACCCTAAAAGGTCCGTTCTCATGACCTCACCCCACGGTAACAGAAGGATATGGTTCTTTAGGAGAGGGATCATTGACTGAATAAGTGTATGACTAGTCTCAAACTCAAATTTTACGACGTTCTTTGTCGACGTGTTTGATGAACGGGTATTCGTCTTTTTATAACATGTTATAAACCTGTCATTGAATTCTCGATTGACATGTATGGAACGGACAAGACCATCAATGATTTTATCTTGATTAACGTCGAAGAACTTAATATAACAATTGTTAATAGTACCCCGACGACCGGACAATCAGTCTACCCTTTTCTTTTCGTACAAAATCAATAATAATAAATTTCCGAAACGTAATTATCTTAGTTTTCTACATAATAAATGTATCTCCTTTTTATCAGGGAGTTTCCTTCAAATTTAATCTTATCAAAATATACTATTTTCTCATACGAAAAGGAATCCAATCACTGAAAGGTTGAAAAATTATCGATGAATCCTTTTATTTTAGTTCTATTGGTATTTACGGAAACACAGTGATATTTTAAATCGTAGGGAAAAAGTCGTAATAGAGTCGTTAAAAAAAAGACCCTAAAATTTCCAAATTATATAATTTAAACACATAGTACCCTAGAGACTGTATACATTCGACGGTCAAACTTTTCGTTTCGAGAGACGAAAGTATAATATACTATGTTCTTTATTCTAAAAGGTTTATTTAATCAAATAAAAAGAAACTGCTAACCACCTAACCTTACTCCTTTGTTTAATGTAGAACGAAATTTTATCTTAAGTTCTTTTATATTTACTCATATAACCTTGCACCCGTAATCAACTTGGAAGTAGAGACCGGTCGTTTTAATTTCGTCAATCACAGTCTTGGATTAGTGACTACTCCGGACATATGAAAGAGTTCGAGTCTTGACCCTTTAATTTACGTTCTGACTCCTATATCATTCTACGTCGTACAAAGAAAAACTTTTCACATTGACAGGAAAATGATATAACGGCAACAACAACAAGTCAGGGATTCAACACGGTCTGAGAAAACACTGGGGTACCTGACACCGGCAGACAGGTACACTAAAGTGTCCGTTCTTATGCCTCACCTACCGGTACAGGAAGAGGTCCCTTAGAGGGGTTGGGTCACTAACTTGGACCCAGAGGATGAAACGTCCGTCCAAGAAATGGTGACTCGGTGGTCCCTTCGGGAGGAAAATGATATATCACTTTTGGCATAATATATAAGTCAGAAGGAAAAACAAAGGTAGAGTCCTTCAAGTCTCTGTGTTAAAGCCGAGTTTCTGTCCTAGAACGGAACTCGGACAATTCAGAGTGGAAAGGAGAGAAGGAAGTAAGAGTAGGAATAGTAAAGTTAAAGACAAAAATCGGAAGACAAGTATTTAAATAAAAAAGAGAGAGATGGTTAGTATGATACATAATAAAGTTAAAAACATTTAATAAAACTTAGGAACTTTTCTGTCATTTTGAAAAACTCTAGACCTGTCCCTCCGGACCACACGACGCTAAGTACCCCAACGTTTCTCAACCTGTACTGACTCGCTGACTTGATTCGACTTGACTCCTGATGGATCCTGGTCTAGAACTGAGACGGTGAGTTCTCGATACACTAGAGTCCGTTTGTCGACTTAAGTAGACAGTACGTAAAAAGAGGCAACATCTTACCCCATTATTACTATGGACTGAGGAGTCCCAACAACATTTCTAATTTACTCAATTATGTACAAGTCACGAAATCTTCACCCAGACCATGTACCATTGAAAAGTCATCCATAAAACGATAACTTCTTAACCTACCTGTCTGTACGAGATCCTCCTTCTCTTTATCCCTTTATATTCTTTACTGCTATCCTAATTGATGGACTTGAATTTTCTTTTAGTTGATTTCTACTGGGACTTTTCTTTTACACCGGGACTATGATTGACACTGTCGTTTATTTTTTTAGAATTTATCATATTTGCAATAGTAGTCACTTCCGTAAGTAAGGTACTTGATGACCTTTGATCTAGACTTTACAAACCCAAAGGGGTATATTTCTTCAGTTTGTCCGTACACAAAACACTGCAATCACAGTTAATCAAGGGGAGACTTCGATACAGAATAACAAGATCCGGTTTGATAGGGATCTAACGATGGAATAATTCTTCAATTAGGATGGATCAGTTCTCTAGTTTACGGTTTTCTTTTTTTCTTTTTAGTCTTAGGATAAAAGATAAGAAGGAGGAATGGAGGAAGAAAAAACGAAAGGACCGTGACTCTATAGACACTTCAGGGAACTTTCTCATTTTCTTTCTTTTTATGTGGACTGAACATAACTTACTTGGTCCAATAGACGATCTTCCAGAGAGATCAGATGTAGGAGTACGGAGTTCGGAGGGCGATCTGTAGTGTCCAAGGCTCCTGAATTTACCTATCGGGTTGTGGAACATAAATCACTTGTCGTATCAACATAAGTTTGAGACTAGACATACCACGATTTCGGATAAGAGTACCTATGTCGGACAAACTATAGAAACTAGTGAGATGATGTCACTGATACCTAGTTTTATGTTGATATTACGTACTTACAGAACAAATTAATCCTTAGTCAGTGTTACCTACATCTCAGACCCAATGTAAAGGTACAACATTTAAAAATCTCTCTCCAAAAGGAGTAATGAAATTATAGTAAATAAAGTAACAGTGTTAAATCAAGACACTGATGTTAGAAGATTGCAAAGTAGGAAATAAAAAAAAAGTTAATCAAAACGACTAAAAAAAATTAGAAAAATAAAACATGACCCTATATCGGTTAACCGTTTCAATGCCATTAAAGTCCACTTGTCGCTTCTTTGAGTCGGTATGTATATGAACATAGGTAAGAGGAGGTTTGGAGGAAGGTCTTCAACAACTCCCTGTCGGAGAGTAGGAAATAAGAAACACTGGGACGGGTAAGAACTAATGACTATCTATTCATTAAAGGATTTTGTAAGAGGATAAAGTCCAGTAGAAATAATCAATTCCGTGTTCTATACGAAAACATTGGGTTTTAGAATCACGGACTTCGTTCTGAAATAAAGACAGAGTACATCGTCAGGTCTCGATCGTTCGTCGAGACGGTAATAGTTTTGTAATAAAACTTACAAAAGATTCTCACTCTTTTTCCATCCGGTTCCGTCCCTCTATCGGGTTTTACCGTGTATAGTGACGTGAGTGTAGAATAACCGGGTCTGATTAAGTATGTCATTTTGATCGATGTTTTGATCTCTTGGGAGATTGGTTCACTGACACCTCCATCCACAAGATACGATTTTCTTTATCTACAAGACACGATTTTCTTTCTTTTACGTATAACCCTTTACTAGTCACCAGACACTGAGTAAAGAGGGTCTGATTCCTTGGAGATTCTGAGAAGTAAGAGAGACAATAACTTCGACTGGATCTAAGGTGACGGGAGATACTGCTGCTCAGTAGAATGGGTAAGTAAAAAAAAGGGGGGACCTCTAAACGGTTGTATCCTAATACAGTTCAAATCTCGACTTTTCTTTAGAAGATTTCGTTGTCAATATCAGAACTGTACAATTCCGGACATACATATAGGGTTCGGGTAGTTGACTTAACCTTTTACAAGTCGGGGAGGGGTCCTACTTCTCATAACGTACACACTACCTCTTTTACTCTAAAGACAAATACAATTAATCTGTGTTTCTAAATATAAACACAGATTTTTCCGTTATTGATGTGACGTTTCTATTGAAGTCTCAACCTATAGAGAAGAGAGGGAGAGATTTGGACTAATAAATTTTTCTCCACTTATACAATAACCGTACCCATCGTCAACTGTCACTCATAGACCGTTGAGTATCGAAACGTTTACAACAGGAAGATTTTATAGAATGATACCAAAACACAACAAAACTATAAAAAAAAAAACTTCTTTTGTGTAGACTATTCTTTAGACCGGGTTCTCTTAAATCTTTTGTTTCGGATGTCTTTAACGTTACCTAAACAAGGTGTTCGACCACGTTTCAATTTTCGTTTCACTTCGTACAAAGAGACGAGACTCTCGTCTCTTTGTCAGAAGAGACAAAATTAGTCTCACGTCTCGACATACCGACTTCAACGACATCGTGGTACGTAGTAAGTACTGGACGACCTTATCTGTCTCACGTATTGTTAGTTACGCCTTTAGGTGAAGTGATCATTCAAGTGGTCATCCAATGTCTGCAGAGGTAAAACAAAAAACGACTGGATCCCGGACCTCTTCTGTTACCGTTGGGTGAGGTCATGAGAACGGACCTTTTGGGGTACCCGTCGCCTCGGACCAACCGACGTCAGGTACCCCACCGATGCTCAGCCTGTACTGACTCTCTGAAGTGAAAGTGAAAAGTGAAAGGACGTAACCTCTTCCGTTACCGTTGGGTGAGGTCACAAGAACGGACCTCTTAGGGTCCCTGTCTCCTCGGACCACCCGACGGCAGATACCCCAGCGTGTCTCAGTCTGTGCTGACTTCACTGAATCGTCGTCGTCGTTGTCCCGTAATAGGTGAGGGTACAGTCCTCGTTTAATGGTTATGTAAAATTAGTATTGGTAAGTGGGGTTATACAAAGGACAATAAAACCTTCAACTAAACCCACTACTCTCAAAACTGTTGAGAAGATCACTTTATATTAGTAAAGTACGAGTTGTGGGTAATTTTAGATTTAATTTCTCTTTTTACTATCGAACCGTATAATGTAATGATCTAACCATGAAATTTAAGTCAAAAGAAACGAACCTTATTAAAATACAATCCCCTCAAGTCAAGTCAAGTCAACGAGTCAGCACAGGCTGAGAAACGCTGGGGTACTTAGTGTCGTACGGTCCGGAGGGACAGGTAGTGATTGAGGGTCTCAAGTGAGTCTGATTGCAGGTAGCTCAGTCACTACGGTAGGTCGGCAGAGTAGGAGACAGTAGGGGAAGAGGAGGACGGGGGTTACGGAGGGTCGTAGTCTCAGAAAAGGTTACTCAGTGAGAAGCGTACTCCACCGGTTTCATGACCTCAAAGTCGAAATCGTAGTAAGGAAGGTTTCTTTAGGGTCCCGACTAGAGGAAGTCTTACCTGACCAACCTAGAGGAACGTCAGGTTCCCTGAGAGTTCTCAGAAGAGGTTGTGGTGTCAAGTTTTCGTAGTTAAGAAGCCGTGAGTCGGAAGAAGTGTCAGGTTGAGAGTGTAGGTATGTACTGGTGTCCTTTTTGGTATCGGAACTGATCTGTCTGGAATCAACCGTTTCATTACAGAGACGAAAACTCATACGATAGATCCAACCAGTATTGAAAAGAAGGTTCCTCATTCGCAGAAAATTAAAGTACCGACGTTAGTGGTAGACGTCACTAAAACCTTGGGTTTTTTTTATGAAAAATTTTTTCTATATTAATACTGTTTGTCCAGAAGGACAAGAATGGTTGGATAGAGAAGGTGGTTACACTCCGGGACACCATTGGTAAAAATAATGAAACTTACGTGAATGTATTTTTACGATTATGTGTAAGGGGACGGTAAGAATATATTTTTCATCATAAATTCCATGATACATATGACGACACATGAAAAAGAAAGTGTTCTGTAGAATCGAACAATATCCCCATGTATCTATCGGAGTAGTAAGGAAATGTTTCACCGTACGAAAGAAAACACACCTACACAGTTCCAAATAAATTGGTCAGATTCCCCCGCAAAAATTGATTCAGAAGTTGATAAGAATACCGTCCGTAATAATAAGACCTAAAAGTCTCTTTCGGTTTCGAGATCCTCGAGTATGTCACGAAGGTGCCACTAGAGATAGAAGGTCCCAGATCATCCACGCAAGTATAATGTGATGACACTACCTTCGTTATCAGAGAGAGAAGAATTTCTATGAACGACACAGAGGAAGAAAGTGTACGAATGTTCATCAAAAGGACACGATCTTTTAAAGGTGGAGTCTCATGTTCTCTTCATAAACTACGGAAACTCTTACGTCTAAGGATTAGACGGGGGAGGACTCAAGAGTAGTCGTACGGACCCTACTTAAGACGTCGTGTCGAGAGGGTCCATCGGGTCGAGGTAGTACCGACAAGTGTATCTTACCCTCTATCTCCAGGAGGACCAACCGTATGTGAGGTCTACCAAGTCCCCGTCGTTAGGGACCCGGTGCGAAGCTGTGTTTCGACATCTATCAGGGATCCCTACATACAATGAACACCTCTCGTAGTACAAACCATCAGTCACCATAAGGGACTAGGGTAACGGTGGACCAAGGTACACCACGGAATCCGAAGGTCTCGTGAAACGTGGGACCGGCACATGTCCGACGGAATCTATGGTCATCAACGTCGTCTCGTACTCAGACTGATAGAGAACACGGAAACCCTAACTTTTTCTGACATCAAGAGACATTGTTTAATCGTATATTTATCCACGACAACCTGGGTTTAGGACTCATGTGGTCCTTAACTTTCATACACACTCCCTAAATTAATCCTTTGAGAATGTTAGAGATTACTCTCTCTTTTGTCTCTTTAGAAGTTACTGTTTCTTAACGAGGGACTGGAATGGAAAGTGAAGAAAGAACAAAGGTGGTTTCAGTCCAGTCCTTAATATTCTTGTTCTGGTAAAGATATCTGACTGGGGACATCTTACAGTCTCGAACGTCTTGACGATCTCCAGTACAATTGTACTCCTAAGAATTGGATCTCGGAGATCTTCCCTGGAAAATTGTAAGCCACTAGTCACTTGAGGGGTTTTAGTATTTCATAACACAGTCTCCTCAGAGACTAGAGGAGACTAATTTCTGGTGGTTATATCGGATCGTGGAAGTAAAGTGATTACTTTGTTACTAGGTTTACTAACTCAATGAAAGGTTCCAGTGTATTAATAAACACCGTCCCTACCCCTCTCTTATATCCTTAGAAAGATAAACCACTAACTATAGAATATCTGAAACTTTTATCGTATACTTCCACCGGATCATTCTCCGGAACCGTTCTTTGTACGGTAACGGCCCTGAACGTTTGAAATATTATCCTTTACGATTAACTGATGAAACACGATCGGTGACAAGATTCATGAAATGTATAACCAAGTAAACTCAGAATATTAGTGTGGTATCTTACCTACTTGACATCTTCAATCGAAAACTTATGTCTCTCCATTTATTTCTAATCTGTACTACCACTCTAATCCACTTTTCCCCCTTGTCCCTGGTCCTCTCTGACCTTCCCCTTTTGGAAATACTATTCGTTGTCTCTTCTTCCACCAGTCTTCTTATTTATTACAAGTCAACACCAAAAGGGGGTGGAATTTTTTTTCATTAAGTCATAAAACAATAATAGTAGGGTAAAATAAATACTCCTTTTCTTTCATGTTTCTTTAATTAAATAGACGGTCCTAAATTTCAGGTTGGTAAACCAAGGTTGTTGGTACAAGAAGTAGTAATACCATACGGTCCAGAAAGAAACTTTACTACTAATTACAGATGACCCTTTTACTCGTGGTTTAGTAAATGTCTAAGTACAAAAGTACTCTGTACTCTCTTCCATTAGAACCGAGACAAGGACGATTAAAGGCGTCGACTTGTACTCGGGATCTTACTTCTTAGTAACTCTATGAAAGTTACTACTTTCTACTCTAACAATGTATGATTTTACAGGTACCAATAAAGACTTAAGAGGTTATACACTATAAAATAAAAATGAACCACAAAAAGACAAAAGATTTAAAAGATGTTTAATATAGACGGTCAAACTATCAGTTTTCTTTTATTTATAATAAAATTTTGGTCATATTTTTTGGGGTCTTTAAGTAACGGAGGAAAAAACAAAGTCTAGTAACTTTCCCTACTAGACTGAAGAAATGAAGACATCCATAAACACAGTCCAAAGTCCGGAGACTCCACATAAGAACAGGTAGAAGTCTTATGAAAACATCTCATCCTTAAAATTCCCGACTGTTTTGACGACATTATGAAAGAACTCAACTTCATACCGTGGTTGGGGATTTTCCTTAGTCAAAAGGAAGTTTGTAATAGGTGTCTTGTGATACTTACTTACTTAGCATCCTCAATTGAAAACTCGTACTTGTTTCAGACCTGTGACACCTCTCTAATCTACTTTTCCCACTTGTCCCCGGTCCTCTCTGACCGTCTCCCCTTTGGAAATCCTATTCGGATGTATCCTTATCCACCAGACTTCTTATTTACTACAAGTCGGAACTAAAAGTGTGGAAATTTTTTTCAACAAATTATACGTTGTCGGAAGTCAAGAGAAGTCCTTACTAAATAGTCACACATAGACAATACGGGTTTGAATCCCACCAATTAATCTGTCGTCGTACTTTATACTGGACGAGACATAAACTCCGGAAACCCCGGGGAGAGACAAGAAACGACAGTGACTTCTTATAGTTGTGACGGTTGTGGGGTAAATGTCTTACAAAGGTCTTAGATAATAAATACCGATTCTTCCGGACACAGTACCTCAAACACTGTCGAAGTCCAAAGTTCAGTTACAAGTTACAGAATCTTTCAGACGTGTCTTAAGTAAAGAAAGTCAATATAGATAACTATACTTTTAGTCTAGGATGGAATTGTAAAGAGTTAACGGTCCGACCTGGTATTCGTTCCAACGGTTATAAAATAATTATTTCCAGTGTTTCAGTTTAGAACGAATCTATAATAACAGTAGTTCTATATTTTATAAAGTGAAACCATTTAAAAAAATTTTCTGATTCAAAGTATTGAACTTCCACAATTTCGATAAAAGAGATCGAAATTTGCACGTCTTCCTTGTAAAGAGTTTATACACTATGTAAAGATGGGGAAAACTTTGTTTCGTGACATGAGACCCACCGACCCCTCAGTAGTGACCTGTACTTCAACTATTAAGTGTCTTTCAGAACCACGTACACATCTTCACAAGAGGACGTATATTCACGGTCTGACGACAGAACCCAGTCAAACACACAGACGTAAACTTAAATACTAGAGAAGGGAATGACAGGTAGGGTACAGATCCATCAGAAAGAAGGAGAACGGTCACACGATCGGTGTCTGTCCAACATATTAAACTGAAAGGAAGTAGAGGACCCAAGGTCCTAACGACATCCATTAACTCCACTAATTGATTTACAAAAAATTTACTTAAATAAACGATACTCGTCGTTGTCTATAAAAATTATAAAAAACTTACTTAAGTGAATTACTATACGGGAGTTTCATAAATATAATCAGAGGGGTAACAAATCTTTCCACCCCACTCGGTTCCTCAGTGTCTTAAAACACTGACACTGATCATCGACTCTGTCGGTCCGTCGGTCGGTCGAAGAGTTCTCGTCGTGACTACCAGGGGATAAGAGGGTCCCCAGTCTCGGGATTAAGCAAGTCAGTAGGTAAGTAGTTTCACCATCAATTCTTCCTAATTAAAAAATGAACACAGGTCTTACTAAAGTTCCGACACTTCTGAATTCTCTCTTACCCCGAAGTTCCTAAACATTACAACTTTCGTCAACTTCGGTCAATCTCCGTTAAAGTTATTAAATCGTACTTTTCAGTGGGAATGAACCGTCAGGATGAACTTGTACAAAAGAAATAGGTAATCGAAGCTCTAAGAAGTCTCTGATGACAGAAATTGTTATTTTGAGTTAGTATACCGTGTCAAGTAATAATGGAACTAAACATGTTTACAGTGGACGTTTCATAATACATTCTAGACTAGATAGTTAACGAATGTTCGGAATGGTGGATTCATGTCATCTTACACAATATTTATTTTCAATGAGGACGATCTGTAAGGTGGAGATTAAGTGAAACAATTTTTGAACTAAATAACATAAAAAAAGTTTAATAGGGGAGTAGGATTATACGGATGTATAAGATCAAAGAGTCGTTGACGTCATACGGTGTGGGATGGGGTCCATGAACTCTGTGTTAGTGTCGGATGTTTCTAAATACCCGATACTTTCTTATTGTCATTTAGTTTAATATGATTATTAATAAAACAATGTTAATATGATTTCCAATGTTTAATCTTAAAATCGTATAATATAATTTTGAAGAAAATACCCTGGAGAAATAGTATTTTACAGAGGTTACGAATAACCGACACGAGAGTAAATCGGAGATTATAGGTAAAAAAGGGGGAAAGGGTACAAACGTTTGATTAGGTAAGAGAAGAGTAAAGTCATCCGTACGATACAATGTGAAGGTAAGGTCCGGAAAAGGTCTAGACAAAGTTACTGAATTTGGAGAAAGAAGGTATGGAGAGAAGGCAAAACAGGAAGGACATGGTGTGAAGGACTACTTCGTAGGTGTCTACGGTGTAACTTTCGTTTTCAGAAGACGAAGTCTCTGTGGAAACCACCAGAAGGGAGGGGTCGTTCTCCTTACGGTCGGAAGAATCTGACGTAGGATCCGACGACAGTTGGACCGAAGCCGTCGGTTGGGTCGGTACAGAATGCGTCCGAATAAATAAGGGGATTTGTGTCAGAGAGGAGTCAGTGAAACCAGATGAGTAACAGAGGAGTTACAAGTGGACACGTGTAATAGTCTAGATAGTCTTTACTAGAGGATGGAACTGTACAACTTAGGGTAGTTAGGAGTATAAAGTCACATCTACGAAGGATATTTCTGAAAACGTAGGAGTCTCCCAAGAAAAGGAAATACTTGAATTTTATAATTGGACGTAAAGAAAGAATTGTCACATCGGAAAGATAACAAAGTAACATAAACGTGACACACTAATATGTGGATTCCGACTACCAAAGATCTATAGTCCCTGATACAGCACAAATCCTGTGTCGTGTAAAAAACGTACTTCATCCACGGGTCGTTTATAAACTAAAGTATCTTCCTAAGATTGACATGAGTCGTTTCGACTTCCGTAAGACATCTAGATATAGTTACTCTTAGAAGTATCCTTATCGTACGGTCCGAGGAGTCTCTACAGTTCTCGAAAGACCGAGAGGATTCATCGTCAAGTACTCTCCTCTCATTCACGATACTATCCTTAAATCTGAACGAAACTATTACACTTGTTTTACCGGCCGAAGGTCTCTTTCTCCTGGTCATCACAACAAACCAATAAATGAAATCTTTTGTTCTAAACAGAAGGTAAGGTCAATAGAGTAGTTATAAAATAAACGACAAAAGGAGAGGACCCTTATATTCTCATTCAGATAACCTAAAAGTAAATGGAAAGTTTCTTTGTTTTTATAAATCATTCGTTATAGGTGTCGAAATTCGTAACGAGATGACTACCATCACTTCAGTCGTATATATTTAAACGGATATACACTAAAAGATTATATAAACATAACTACTAAGAACGTTAATTGTCTTATATTTTATGTTTCTTTACTGAGTAAAAGAAACCAAAACTCACTATTGAACTTTCGCATCCTCTTTCTCCGGTAAGTCTGGTATTGTTAACCGGCCGAATTATATTTTTATATTTTACTTCTACGGGACTTCTGGTGGAATAATGTAAGTAGTCGTGTAGGACGTAAAATTATTTCCCGTCTATCTAACTTCGATATCTCGAAATCCTTTGACTAAAAGACTTGAGGACTTCCACTCTATCGCACAAGGACCGTTTAGGTCCCGTCACCGTGACCCCTAAAGTTCACCGATAAATTATAAATAATAGTCAGAAACAACCTTCAACCATATACAGAAATTTAAAAGTAATGGGTCGACACCGAGTGACGTCTGTAAAGGTCTAGAATCTCAGTACTTCGTCGACATCTCTACTCTCAAGAGGTAAGGTCGAGTGGAAACATTTGGGAAGACACCAACCTCCCTTTCGAAACTAATGTACAAATAATATCGGAAACCCCAGTGGTTCCAGTGTTCGGTTCATAGTCCCCAAGGATTATGGTGGGAGGGGACGGGGTGATCCAAATCACTAAGTGATTCCTGTGAGTTGTTCTGAATTTGTCAGTAGGAGTACCGATTCTACACAATATCCCTTCCGTGTTTCGTTTTAGTTACTGTCCTGTTCTACGGACCTCGTCTCAGACTTCCTTCGGTTCGTGTTCGAAGACACGAAAGAGAGTCATCTCAACGTGTCCTGTACAAATTAGGGGTGTCGTCATCAACACTTTTATAAACACTTTATAATAGATGGTACATTTGAATAATTTGTGTAACGGGTCCCAAAAATGACCCCTGATCACTGTATCTGTGGAAGACGGATCGTGTATAGTTTTAAGATCTAAGGTTTTTAGTATAACAAATATGTCAAATCTGTACCACTTGGGGAGAGTAGTCCAGAATCTTCCCACCCTCAGAAGAGTCACAGGTTCACAGGACTACGGTCGGTTCCCGTTCAGAACGTTTGTCCTGAAAGATCCTTGTCGTCAGAGTCCAGATGATACGGTAAACATACATTGTAAGTTGGGGGTACACGTTAACGTGACTCCTGATACACTAACCCTACAGGATTCGGTGGTTCAATCGAAAGAGGAATAAATAAGTAAATCTTTTAATGTATAAGGTGTATCGAGACGTACTTCACCAGAGACGGATGGAGAGATCGAGGTAGACTACGGAGACGGGAGAAACAATTGTTCAGTCTACGGGACTGAAAGAAAGTCAAGAAGGTACGAGGTCACCGAAAAATAAAGTCTCGAAACGATATTTGACGTGAACCGACACGTGACATATTAGGAAGTCGAGAACGAGACCGTTAATGAATAACTCTCGACAGAAGGGACTCTATTCCTGGACGAATAATGAGTGAGAGGTTCGTGAGACAAGAGAAAGAAGTGTAATTTCTGTTAACATTAGTTCATGAATGGTTATGAAAAATTAAACTATAAGTGGAAGAGATATCTACATTCAAAGACTACCCACACCCTGACACAGATAGAACAACCATCAATATAATGATCTACTGATCATGGACACTATTGACCGTAAACAATTACTTTTTTATTTTAAGAAAGTGAAAGTTACGAGACTTTTCATTTTACACCGGCGTAGTGGTTACTTAAGTAGAGTTTCGTCTATTCGTATATCAACCTCACGTACACGATTCATGATTGTCTGTCACTGAACACCGAGTACGTACGTTAAAACTTTGGAAGATAGTGTCCCATTCCTCTTACAAAGGTGTCTCTTAACGACAGATGTGTCACCGATGAGTCCTCTTGGACCCTTCAGTTTACCCGGACCCAAACTTTGTCGAAACTTTAGATGTATGACTCACTGAAACCTAGTCAATACTCGAATAAAAAGGACAGAATTTCACTCCCATGATTCGGGTGGAATCCTCAACCTTCCTATTGTACCACTTTAGTTTATAGATTCACGACTCGTATGATGGACCGTACGACTCTCCTGAGACGTTTACTACCGACACCTGACAGTTCGATCTCTCCTCGGAGGTCCAGTATCAGAAAGGAGAGTGGACTAGTTCTTCTTGTAAAAGATTAAAGGGTGGTGTATAGTGTTAGGACAATCTTTCGGACAGGGACCCTCGACTAGGTCCAGTTGACCAATTCAAAAACACAAATAACTAGGAGTAAGACGGACGACATTGAAGATGGGAATCGCAGGTCAAAACAAAGAACCATGTCGTGTCTTGTTCCGACTTGAGGAAATATGTAAAATTTGGAAGTCTATATACTTCCGTCGACAGTCTAACGTGATCCTGAAAAAATTTCTGACTTATAGAACTCACGGAAGTTGGTGAGGAGTGTATGATAGTAAAGGTCTGGAAGGACCAAAGGTCTAGGGAAAGTCAGAACCGACGGAGGGGAGAGTGTGTATGAGGTAAACCCACCACACAGTCAGTCTCAAGAAGTCTCCTCGTTTTGATTATCTGATACTTAAAAAATAAAATTCCTTAACCGAGTACGTCAACGGTTCTGACCGTTCAGACTTTAGACATCTCGTCGGGTTTTGAGTCCGTCCTCAACTACGATGTCAGACCTCCGTCTTAAAGACAAAGGACCCTTTGGAGTCAAAAACGAGAATTCTGTAAGTGAACTAATCTTCTCCGGGCGGGTGGGTGTAATGATTCCCAATCGACGAATTTCAATCGGTGTAGATATGGTCATGGAAGTGTCCTTCCGGATTTCATCATAAACTACTTTATTGACCCGTAACAGTAGTTGGTTCAACGGTATTTTCATTGATAGTGTCTACTATATAAATTTGATACTACGGTCTAGACTTGTGCTTTGTAAGCGAGACTGATCCCAGGTTGTGTCCTCTTACAATCGAGGGAACTATTGATGAAACACAATATACATCATATTCTAAAAAAAAATTAACCACCTATTAACGAAATGTTACCACATAACTAAAGACGGCATGTTGTCACACTTAGTCGGTATTCATATGTATACAGGGGAGGGAGAACTTGTAGAGAGGGTTGGGGAATGGGGTAGGGTGGGGAGATCTAACAGTGTCTCGTGACCCAACTCAAGGGACGCATTCTGTCGTTCAAGGTGATCGATAGACAAAACGTATACCGTTATACATACAAAGTTACGATAAGACTGTTAAGTAGGGTGGGAGAGGAAGGGGACGGCAAAGGTGTTCAGACAAGAGATACAGACGTAGACATAAGGACGAGATGTTTATCCAAGTAGTAATGGTAAAAAGATCTAAGGTGTATATATACCAATATACGTAAGTCAAGTTAGTGAGTCAGTACAGACTGAGAAACGCTGAGGTACCTGACGTCGTGCGGTACGAAGGGACAGGTAGTAGTTGAGGGTTTCGAACGAGTCTGAGTACAGGTAACTCAAGCACTACGGTAGGTTGGTAGAGTAGGAGATAGTAGGTGAAAGGGAGGACGGAAGTTAGAAAGGGTCGTAGTCCCAGAAAAGGTTCCTCAGTCAAGAAATGTAGTCCACCGGTTTCATAACCTCAAAGCCGAAGTCGTAGTCAGAAAGGTTACTTATAAGTCCTAACTAAAGGAAATCCTATCTGACCAACCTAGAGGAACGTCAGGTTCCCTGAGAGTTCTCAGAAGAGGTCGTGGTGTCAAGTTTTCGTAGTTAAGAAGGTTGTCCTTCGAAGGTATTCGGAGAATAAGAAAAAAAAAAAAATTAAAAATTAAAAAAAAATTTAAAATTTTAGAAATTAAGAATGTACGCAAGGGTTTGTACTTGGGGGGAGGGTGGAGGGAGGGGTGTTGTAGAGAGACCCAGTAGGGGTACGTGGTCGGGGTTCGTTCGAGAATAAGAATAGATAGTCTCCCGTCTGTCTTACTTTTGGTACCAGTGTCTTTTGATTAGTTTGACTAGTGTACCTGGTTTCGGAACAGATTAAGTCACTTTGATACTCGGTACGGTACATTCCGGAGGGTTCCGTCTACCCAGTACCACCTCTCAAAACTATTTTTCACCAGGGGACCTCTTTCCTTACCGTTTGGTGAAATCATTAGAACGCAACTCTTGGGGTACTTGTCATATGTTTCCGTTTTTCTATATATACGTAATCATATGTCATAAACAAGGAGAGTAAGACTGAATGAAGTGAGACATATTGTCCGAGATTCAAATAGGGGGAGTGATCTTGACTCAGTTTTCACCAGATTTTAAAAATAATTGAAAATTTTTTATTGGTCTGGTGTTTTGACCAAACGTACTTTATACATATGATGGGAACGTTCGTTCCCCGGACCTGGGACGACCTCTTTAGGGTCAAGTCCAGTCTCATAGGGACTGTTATCTCCTTTTGGGGTATAGTCTCCTTTCCCCCACCACCCCTGAGACAGTTCCTCAGACCTCCTCCCTTTCTCTACCAAAAGAGACTGTGTGAGGATGAAACAAAGGTCATCGGAAATTGTATGGAAGGGAATAGGACATAGATTGGGAAGACAAATGCACAGGGATTGACGGTGGATCTTCTATGATCGTACTATGATCAATTATTGTTGAATATCATAATAAAAAGGACATCCAATAAATACTGGATTACTGAGAACTTTAATTTTTGTTTGTTTGTTTGTTTGTTTTTTGTGTACATTATCGTCACGTAAATAACATCGTCTTGAAGTCTGAGATCTCTGTCCGTCCCTCTTTTCATAAAAACCTTTGGTCTACGTAGTCCACCTAGTCGATACAGGACGAGAGGTAAGGACTGGAGAGAAGTGACAGGGGTAGTCCTCCGACTGGGAACGTTCTTGGTAAACGTGAGTCAACAGGAAAGTCCCAGTGAGAAAACGTAGATCCGTCACCACAACGGAGACCGTAACTTAACAAAAAGGTCAAGGAGACAATTATAATCCTCCCTGACTCGTCGACTACTTAGTCGACTTGTTTTGTCCTCAAACCTCGCACAATGAAGTTTTCATCACATCGGACGTTATGGGTAGTCAGTTTCAAGACCTAAACTGACGGTCCACTGACGTGTTTGTACGAATTTTGTACATATATCATCGAAAACCTTTTTTAGTTCCGAACACGACCCGATACGGAACCCAACAAAACAAGTATTCACCATGGTTAAACATTAAGTCATAAAGTGTCTTATGTCCGAAGGGACCACCGAGTCTATCAGTTCTTAGGTGGACGTCACGTTCTCTGAATCCAAGTCGGGGACCCAGACCTTCTAGGGAACCTCTTCCCTTACCGATGAGTGAGGTCATAAAACGGTCCTCTTAAGGTATCTGTCTTCTCGGACCGCCCAATGTCAGGTACCCCAGAGTTTCTCAGCCCGTACTGACTCACTGATTGCGTGTGTGTGTTTGTGTATTTCTGTGAGTGTACTATGGGTATGGTCTATTAAAATCCACGATGTAACTATTAGTATAAAATAAGATCTGAGCATACGAATAGATATAATCATGTATAAGAAATTTCATATAACATTTCAATATAAGTAAAATTACGGACTAAATTTTATACTAATAGAGTAACTCGACATATTTCCATATGAATAACGGATGATGAACTTCACTTCAGCGAGTCAACACAGGATGAGAAACGCTGGGGTGCCTGTCATCGGATGGTCCGAGGCGGTAGGTACCCTAAAAGGTCCATTCTTATGACCTCACCCGACGGTAAAGGAAGAGGTGCCCCAGAAAGGTTGGGTCTCTAGTTTGGGCCCAGAGGTCGTAACGTCTGTCTGTGAAGTGGCAGACTCGGTGGCCCCTTCGGGTTTACGTTTGAGGGTTCTCTTTGCGATTAAACTCCGATAAATTTTTCTTTATAAGTTGTCCATTATCATGTCTATCACACGTCCCCATTTTCAATACTACCACTGTACTCTTACTGGTGTCAATCTTTTGTTACAGGTTACTCTTTTCAGACCCGAAATGATAGTCTCGAAACAAGTCAATAGTCAAGGTAATACCAGAGAAATACCAGAAAACCAAGAGTAGCTATTTTACCTTTACAATTATGAATTGCAAATCCTATCTAAACTCGTAATCTCGATTATTATGTTTCACGGTCCGAGTAGAATCCATGAGGAATTTATCTTTAATAACGAAAAGCATAAAATCTAGACAATCTTCTTTTACCGTGTGAATAGTTTTTCTCCTCTTGTTTCCGATCTATAGAACGAATTCTGCATTTCTGTCTTTTGATTACACACTCTGACACAGTCACATTGATTCGTCGTCAAGTCACCTCACACACACCTCGTGAAGTAATGGACTGTCATCGAAGTTTATGTTCTCGTCTTACTCATCTGTGTTAGTTCCCTCCGGTCCGATCTGAGATGTGTCTTTGTCTGAGTCACCATGTCTTTCACAACACTTTCTAAAAGTCTATTTCCAAGTCTGTCCGTCCGGACTGGCGTGGGACCGGGAAGTCTCCTTTTCCTCTTTCTCGGTACCTGGGAGACCAGGTCGTCTCCTCGTTACTCTCCCTGACAACACAGTTTCCAGAGTCCTCGGGTAACGTACACACAGACCTCTGATTATTTTGTCTTCGTTGTGATGTCTGACTTAACGAGTATGAGAAGGCGACAAAACAACTTTTCATTTTCTCTAATGAAACAGTGAGGGTTCGGAGGTTCCGAAGGGACTATCGAGTCAACCATTCCTTAGGCGGATGTAACGTCCTCTGGGGTCAAGCTAAGGACCCAACCCTTCTAGACGACCTCTTCCCTATCCGATGGATGAGGTCATAAGAACCCGAAGGGAACACAGAGTCGACCATTTCTTAGACGGACTTCACGCCCTTCGACCCCAAACTAAGGACCCAACTCTTCTAGGGGACCTCTTCCCTTTCCGACGGGTGGGGTCATAAGACCGGACCTCTTAAGGTGCCTGGAATATCAGGTACCCCAGTGTTTCTTAGTCTGTGCTGACTCGCTGAAAGTGAAAGGGTTCGGAGGTTTCGTAAAGGAACAGTGACAAAACAGGTAGAACCAGTTACTTGACTATTCTGAAAGGAGTGTTCCCTACGGTCCAAGACCTCACACCTATTTTGGTCCTTAGGACATAAGTAAACGATCCCAACGTCATTACTTCATGGTGTCTGACCCACCGAATTTGTGTCTTTAAACAGTGAAAAGACCTCCAATCTAAGGACTCCAGTTCCACAGTCGTCCCAATCAAAGAGGACTCCGGACAGAAGAGAACAGAAGTGAAACACTAACAGACACGGGTTTAAAGGATAGGAACATTTCTGCGGTCAGTATAACCTCATGTTAGGAGAGAACACTGGAGTGACGAGGAATTAATGGAGAGATTCCAGGATAGGAGTTTATGTCAGTACAAGACACTATGACTCCCAATCCTAAAGTCACATACTTAGTCTACCCCACCCCCCGTACTGAGACGGTCGCGTGCACAAACAATTGATGAGAACCTTCTTTTCTTAAGTGTGTCACACTGGACGACCGACACGGTGTTCGAAGTAGAAGTAAAGTCACTTCACACAGATTAATAGATATAGACACGCCTAATCTTTCTAATCTTAACTCATTAGTAGGAAGAGACTTCAAAATTTTAATTATTTTAGTCTAAAGGAAAGTTGTACAATACTTTTTTAAGGTTGTTCTCCGTCGTGTGACACTAATCATAGAATTAAAGGTAAGTGTCGATTACTTATGAAACATTTGTGACCTTATATTAAACAAGAAGGATTTAAAAAGATCTAGGTTAAGATGAACGTTTGTACAATAAAATTATATAGAAATTTAAACTAAACTTAGTACTGAGACGGTGATCGACGACCTTACCAGAACCCGTCAAAACGAAGACACAGTATCAAGTAACGACACATCTTACTCCTACTATAAATCGACTATCCCTTCGTTTCCCTTATTGTCCTCTATGAACGAGATTTCACGAAACATGTTACGGACCGTGTGTTGTCCGTAAGTTGTCTACTATCCATTTCGAAATTTCCAATAAACATATGTCTCATATACCCTTTTTTCCACCTAAGAATCAACAGTTTAATCCTTCATGATTTTTCCGTCTACACCAAGAGAAATTGAGTACGAGAAACAATTCTTGTCTTCGAGAAGACCTAATGACGGTTTAGTAAGTAAGTTTGGTTGTAAGTGAGTGTTTGAGTCTTCCTGTGTGGGTGTAACTTAACATTAACGGGGTTATGTATTTTATAATAAAAGTTCCTAACCGTATTTCTAGACTTGAGAATAATGAAGATAGATACAATAGTTAAGGAAATTCTCTCGTTCGTCGGTCCGATCTCTAGTATATTATTTACAGTCTCGTTTGTCGTGTTTCGTCATTCAGTATTCACGATAACGGACCTGTCCTTACGTAAACTTAAGAATAAGTCGACTTTCACAGAAAAACCCTTTTACCAGGTGAACTTATATTCTTTCCTAGACATAACTGACAAAAGGACGATGAGTGTTCGGGAGTGACATTTTTATGTACGGTTTTTCATCCATTGACTTGGTAACCAGAAAGGGGAGAACTAAGACAACGAGTGGGGCTTATGAAAAGATCCGTGACATAAACCTTAGAACATCTGTGGACATTAAAGGAGGTAAAATAAGGGAGGTAAAATAAGAGATAAGGGTTACCACAGATTAACAGAAATCTTACGAAGAAAGAATAAAAATACAGATAACATGACTGAAGTGGAATTTAAGGGTGATTAAGAACGTCTCTAATAATAAAAATATTTATCACAGGAACTGAAATAATAAAAAGGAGAAGTCAGATAGGTGAACGGACTAATTCAAAGAATTTTACACCTGACAGACAAGTTACGTTGAGAACTTGATCACTTATAAATCAACCGTCTGACGGAGGGTTTACCGAGTTCGTGTTGAATTAGAGACCGAAATTTGTATTGATTTGTCTCGGAACGGAGGATTGAACACAAAGTTTACTTGACCTTAGAGGTTCAGATAAGACTTGATAAATTTTATGTACACATCGTTCGTAAATAACTCACGAATCATAGATGGTTCGTAACACGTCTCACTTATATACGTAATAGAAAATTTTAGTAGTCATTGAGACATTCTTTCTTGATATTCTATAACAAAATAGAAATAAAATATCCTGCCTTCATCCCGAGTCTTCCAATTTACCGAAAATGGTGCAGTTTGTTGAATATGACCACTCGACCCAAATGGACTGAGTTTTCGGAAGGAAGATGGGGTTTGGGATGAGGAAGTGTAGATGGGTAATCCGGACATTCCACGTAGACTTCGTAGAGGTGATCATTTTAACACTCAAGGAAATAATATCCCCGACACCTCTACGGTGATAGCACCGTACATCAAAAACATTCTAGATCGTATCTCAAATGGAGTATTATGTATTAGTCATATACAAACTACTTACTCACCTGTCTTGTCTACTAAAGTTTATTACGTATTTTATTTCATACTTCGTCTCACCATACGTCACGACGATATTCCCGAATGTATTCGTTTTCGACTCGATTTAATTTAAAGTCAAGTGAAGTGTTCATGGAGGCAGACGGAGTTCCCTTTTTATTTGTCTAAGACACTTGAAATACTCAAGTATGGACACTTCCTTGTAACGACTTGACACCGGAGGATACTCTCTCTTATCTCAAAGTATCGTCCATAGGACCTATTGGTTTCTACGTCTTAGGACATGCACCCTTTGTAGAACCGGTTGTTATAATCCGACGACGGGAGGACCCCTGGTAAAACAAATGGATCGTAGGTGAGTTGGATGACCCAACAGAACCCATTCTGATTGAGACTACTGACATCTTTCTTTACCGGTTTATTATATAACCGGAATTGTATGTCTCGTGTAAACCTTACGTCTTATTCTTCCTTTCAAAGGCAAAGGGTAAGAGATAAAAAACACACATCATATCAGACTCGTCCACACACCCACTCCGTCACACGAGGGAGGTCGACTCCCTCCCTGTGACCTGAACCTTAGTCTTATGTACACGAGTCCCCAGTCGAGACATTGACTACTGAACACATAGAAACCTATGCACCGAATGATGACATTCGGAGTCGAAGGATTAGAAGTATTACCTCCTCTTACTATGACTGGACTGTCGTAACAACTTTACTCTATTACTTAAATTACTACGTAAAACATTTGACATTTCGTGAATCTGTGTAAAATCTCTACACAGTATTACCTCTACGAGTTTCTGCACGACTTACTTACGTTTAGTCAATTTATTACCTCCGACTCTGGTGGTCGGATCATCTAAGAAATATCACATTCTGAAACAAGTTTTCGGTTCAAAAAGGACAGACTGCACTGTCCTTGAACTCCTGAGTAGATTCTTCGTGAAGGTAAAGACATTCGTTGTAACGCGGAATAGGGACGGGATGAATTTCAACATGTAAAAAAGACAAATAAAAAATTTAACAGACAACGACATCACATAGACTTTGGATGTACTCAGAGTGTTTTTTAATAACTACTCAGATTGAATATACGTATTTATAATCAACTCTTGAAAGATCCAGGGTTCGTGATACGAGATGTGGTCTTTTTGTTATACTTTTCCAACGTTAAGGGTACATTGTTAAAGGAGAAACGTAACAGAGGACGATAAACGTACTGTGATTGACCCCGTGTCAATTATTAAAATCCTATGTGAATTATTCCGAGAACTCGTGGAAGACACCAGGTTCAGGTTAGCAATAAAGTGACATAAAGGGTAAATGCCGGGTATTATTGGACCTGTCGCCAAAAACAAACAAACAAAAAACACCAAAAAAAAAAAAAAATTTAACACTATTTTTGTGAATTGTACTCGAGATGGCAGAATTGTTTAAAATTCACTTGTTAAATAATGACAACTGGGATCCATGTCACAACACTCCGTCTAGACCTTCCTCCAATAATAATTGGGGACCAGGGTCTACTCCCTTGACTCAGAGTCTCTTACTCCATTGAAGGGTCTGAGTGTGTCGACTTCGNTAATAAACAAGATCAAGACACTTTTTACAATGATCTCGATTAGTTACTTATATCATTTCAACGTCCTATATTTTAGTTGTGTGTCTTTAGGGAACGTAAGGATATGTGCTTATTACTCTTTCATCTTTTTCTTTAATTCCTTTGTTAAGGTAAGTGGTAACGTTGCTTTTCTTATTTTATGAATCCTTATATAGATGGATTTCTTTGATTTCTGGATATATATCTTTTGATATTTTGTGACTACTTTCTTTAGTTTCTCCTGTGATTATCTACCTCTTTATATGGTACAAGTACCTAGCCTTCTTAGTTATATCACTTTTACTCATATGATGGGTTTCGTTAAATGTTTAAGTTACGTTAGGGATAGTTCGCAGAATTGTTTAAAATTCACTTGTTAAATAATGACAACTGGGATCCATGTCACAACACTCCGTCTAGACCTTCCTCCAATAATAATTGGGGACCAGGGTCTACTCCCTTGACTCAGAGTCTCTTACTCCATTGAAGGGTCTGAGTGTGTCGACTTCGCACCTCCTTTACCCTAAAATCGGATCCGGTGACATTGACATATTCGATGGGAGAAAAATCAACGTGGTGGCACAAAGGAGACAGAAGTTTCTCGGTGTCAGGTCGTCCCGGTTATGCGACGTGGATACTACTGATCCGTCTCGTCTCGACCGGTTCACGGTCAACGAAGTTCCTGGAAAGGTAAACCGGCGAAGGAGGGAGGAAGGGAGGGAGTTTGGTCCGTCGTGTATACGGAGGAACGTTCGGACCCGAGGAACCCCGGTGAGAAAAGAAAAAGGAGAATACTTAGTTCATTCTCAACCAATAAAACTAAAGACGTATATTTTACTACAAAAATCCTTGATTTTGAGGGTAAAATTCATCCCTGGACGGTCTCGTGATACCATGTCTCAAAAGAGTACGGGACTTTATACTTATGAATTAAGACCAGTACTGACACTCGTAAAGTCGACTACACCGAGAGTAACCCATGTTCTGTCCTCGACACACAGATCTCCTTCTAGTTCAATGTCCAGTCGTACCGGAACCTCTCCTTCTCAGTCCCACACGGAACACTCTTTTTCCTATTTACTCTCCTACTTCCTCCGTCGTTATTACTGATACTACGTCCTCGTTCTTACCACGGTTTTTGCAATTACGTCGTTTCTACACCACTTCTTTCACTCCCAGAAGTTGGACGAGAACTCTTTCTGAGTAAAGAACAATAAAACACCGTTCGAGAAAATAAACTATTTTGTCGAAACTTATTACACTTAAACTTCCTTTACTTATTAAAAGTAGACGAAAGTAGAGTATTACAGACTACATTCCGACTTACCTCGGTATCGAATTCGAGGACTACTTTTTAGTACAGAGGGAGTGTAATCGTTATCCTCCAAAAGTCAGGGAAAACAATAAATTATGGGGTATCTTTAGACAGAACTGTAGGAAGAGTATAGTCGTAGTTTCACTCTAAAACGAGAGACGTCGTCAGAGTTTTTAACCTGTGACGAAAAGACAATGGATGTCAAAGACACGTATCTACGTTAACGGACTTTAACAAGTAGGGTGAAGTCAGGTCCCGAGTCTGAAATTGGGTATGTACTTTGTACCCTCTAAGTTTAGTGTCTGAACTAACTCCCCTCGTCCTATTCCGAAAGGGACGACCGATCTCGATACTTTATGGATCTCTCCTTTGTCTTGGTTTACCTTCAAGAGGACTAAAATACCATCCATTCTTGGTGTCCTAAAAACGACTTTCGTGTGGGACGGGTCGTACGGACGAACCTCCTTCAACCCATGAAGTACCTACCGATCACTCATTTGACAGGTGGTTTTATGTTCCTAAATTCCGGGTATCCGGACGGGGATTCACTTTCGGTTGAAGACACATCAACTCTGATCTCCTCAATGAATCAAGAAACCGTATTTTACTCTATCCATTAAGTTATTGATTTACGGGATTTTATGACTTTCTATCAAAATCGGTAAGAAAGTAAATTGTTTATATAACTCCTAGACAAGACTCGTCTTGTGGTTAGATCCGCCACAACATCTACCCCATTACTTTTATGATGAGGAGTGAAAAATTTTTTTCATAGTTATTGTATAATCTAATTTATAGACATGATCTCAACTTATTACCATACCGTTTTCTTATATACCTTAGTATAAGTAAGTCGTTCATGAGCAATTCGTGTATTGGTACATGTTTCGTAACCACTTAGTAACCACCTACTTCAGTGTAAGAGACTGGAACTATGGGAAAACAAGATCTCTCTACGTGGGTCATCCGAACGTAAAACTTCCACTACTAAAAGAGACCACTAACTTACATGTTTGAACGTCAACTTATCAAGTAGACACCCCGTCTAAATCGGTAACGGTCGAAAGTGACTATACTTTCTTACTCAAAAACGTACACCACTTGGTTGTCTGGTCCAGGACAGAAGAGTCGATGAGAAGTACACTCTATTAGTCTTCGTTCTACAACTGAATAGATCTCCCAGTGGTTTCCACGTCCTCGAACCTGTCGTAGGAAACATGGTCTTCTTAAGTTGGGGACGTTTTTCAGTTAGACAACAACTTAAGAAAGGTTGTAACAAACACGACACGGATCCAAGAATTACTATCAAGGACTAGACCCTGTAAGTCTATTTTATATAGTATTCTGAAAGTCCCTTTTCATAATACTTTTTCAAAAATGGACTGTTAGTAGTCAAGTCCGATCTCGTAAACTTATAAATCTTCTTTTGGTTGTTTTTAACCTTCTTATCTTTTTATTAACTTTTACATACTTACTAATTTATAATGTCGTATAAATATGTACAGTCACATATCATTAAGGATAATTAGAGATTACTAGAACTAAGATTTTACAGTCTTCTATAGGTGTATACTTGAAAAAAGAACCTAATCTCTGGAAGAAGAAGACAACATTTTCGTAAAGTAATTTAACTAAAATGTGTGTATGCGTATGAAGAAAGAGACTTTCTTATCAAAACTCCTTAAGTAGAAAGATCTTGTGACGTTTAAGTCGAACGTAAACCGGAAGTCTTATAACGTTCCCTTCAAGAATCCCTAATGTCCCATTCGGATAAAACCGTATACACACTTTCAGTACACCATAAACCACGAATAATTAAATTCCATAATAAGACTTGTAAAGAATTCATTTACAGTACCGTAAATCTTTTTTTTCACCTGATATTGACACTTTATAGTTTCTGGTCTATTTTACAATTGAGTTAAGATGAGACTATTCAAAAAATAAGACACGGGGTCCGTTTATAGATAAGTTATATATACAACGAGATCGTTGTGAAAGTTCAGTACCATTTAGATAAGATTCAATACTCAGACTCTCAACGTACGCATCAATTAAAAGAAAAAGGGTAGAAGGAACCTAACGATTCTTTTAGGTAGGTTTTTTTTTTTTGGGTGAGTTGTTTTACCCTTATCCTTTCTCCCACTAAACACCTCCTATCTCGACCATTGTCCGTTGTTTATAATTTATTGACTTTAATAAGTATATTAAAGTAGATTCACATCTCTCTCTCAGACTCTTTAGTAGAATCTTCTCCCTTGATACTTCGTCTATTACAATAAGCCTACGAACTTTCTCTACACGAAAAAAAAAAAAAAACGATAAAATGTCCGGTGGATTAAATGAAAAAGGTAAAGATTCCATGACTTATAATTTAACGGAGTTCAAAGAACAAATTTTCGAGTGTTTTATAGGTCAACGTCTCCCAGTCAGTTCATCACAAAGGGTTGTACTTAAGGAGTCTTTACGACAAGAATGTTCTATGAGATACTATTTTCTTATACACCAGTATATTCACATCCTTTATGGTGTTCAACGTCTAGAAGGGTCTTTCAGTATGGAATCCTGTGTTCGACGTCTATGAGGACCTTTCAGTATGTAATCCTTTACTTTCTAGATTCTTCACCATGTTATTTATTAAGAAAAGTAAAAAATACACAGTCTAAAAGAGGATGATAAACTGGTATCTTGGGGTGAAACTTCGCGATCGTCGATAAAGAAAAATGAGTCTTGATTACAACGTGTCATACGATTTAACACACCTTTCGTGGGGACGGTTCATAAGAAGGGACTCAGGGAATCGGACATCAACCTTGAGAAGTGTTAACTTTTGTATGAGCGTAATGGAGGAATTTAGAGACGAGTTCCTATGAGATCAGAAACAAAGACTTCCAGTCTTCTGGAGTACAGATAAACGAAATACAGGGTATCCAAGGAGATGGGAAGAAGACAAACCGACGACGAAAATCTTCTGGATAGTCATTAGAGTGCCTCTTCCGTTACCGTGGGGTGAGGTCATGAGAACGGACCTTTTAGGGTACCTGCCTCCTCGGACCACCCGACATCAGGTACCCCAGTGGTTCTCAGTCTGTACTGACTCGATGAAGTGAAAGTGAAAAGTGAAAGTACGTAACCTCTTCCTTTACCGTTGGGTGAGGTCACAACAACGGACCTCTTAGGGTCCCTGCCACCTCGGACCACCCGACGACAGATACCCCAGCGTGTCTCAGCCTGTACTGACCTCGCTGAATCGTCGTCGTCGTCGTCGTAGTTATTAGAGTGTCCGTTTAAAATCCGTCTTAAATAAACAAGCCATTTTTTATAATTCGTAGATATCGCACCGTTTAAAATGTGATCCATGAGCTATGAGTTCATTCTTTCTTTTTTTGAATGTGTGGTCGAGTTATGGAAAGAAGTGCCTTAAATATCAGATCGATTCTTCTCTTTAGTAAGAAGTGGATTAGCATTGTTGAACGTCTACCCAGTGGACGGTATTCTTTTCATATTTCTTCCACTTTTATCTCTTTTTTATTTCAGGACTACCCCCGGTGGCTTCTTCCTTTGTACCTCCTCTTAACTTTACCACAAGATCCAACTCACTTTCGTAATTTTTTATTTCGATGTGTTTATAAGTATTTCAAGTCTCTTAAAAATTACCTCTGAGAGGGTCGAACCACCCGAAGGGAACACCGAGTCGACCATTTCTTAGGCGGACGTTACACTCTCTGGACCTAGTTAGGGACCCAACCCTTCTAGGGGACCTCTTCCCTTTCCGATGGGTGAGGTCATAAACCCGGACCTCTTAAGGTACCTGATATATCTGGTACCGCCTCTTCCGTTACCGTTGGGTGAGGTCACAAGAACGGACCTCTTAGGGTCCCTACCCCCTCGGGCCACCCGATGGTAGAGACCCCGACGTGTCTCAGCCTGTGTTGACTTCGCTGAAAGTGAAAGTGAAGGGGTCGAACCGATCTGACATTGTCCTTTGTCATACTTGATTCGGACCTTTTCTTCAAACCTCAATGTATTATCTATTAGAGTGCACAGTTTGATTACTTACTCCTAAAATATACATTCCATCACCGTTCATAATTTCTTAGTAGCTTACAGAAATATTACTATGTCAATTTCGTAACTCCAATTGAATCATCGTTAATGATCCTTTTTAAGTCCACTTTCTACCAATCTCTGACCCAGATGACCCTTCAATTATTTTTACGTTTATTATATTTGTCCAAGTTGTTCTGAACTGTTCATCCGTCAGTATCTCACTGACTTTTTGTTCATACTCAGACTCAGAAACTCGAAAGAACAGACTCTCAGATCCCTCTCTTTGTCCTTTCGACTTCTCGTCGACGAAACCCCCACTGTCCCTGACCCACAAACTCAAAACTACATAAGAATATTCTCCGGTGTCTTGTATCTCTATCGTAAAGATTAGTTAGGAAAACCTTTCCATGTGAACTGAGATAATTCTCTTATAACCTATTTTTTTATAAATTTAGGACACTGATTTTACTTATTAACTCTAGTGTCTCTACGTAGTCTAAGAGTACCCTCCTGCTTGTTTCACTTTCATCCGTTCCGAATTGATACCTTTTGAGGTCTATTGTCCCTTTTGTTAGTCGCTTTCTCTCTTTCCTTACCACACTTCACAACCATTTTTACTCTTAACTAGTCTCATCATGGTAGTGTCTTTGCTCCTTCCCCTTTGAGAGTTCGTCACTATACTTTACCCCGTCCCCATTTCTTTCCAGTCCAGACCCCATTCTCTACCTGGACCTTCGGACCGCACGATGTCAGGCACCCCAACGTTTAACGACCTGTACTGACTCGTTGACATGACTTGACTTGAAACTCACCAAGGTCCTCCCGTTACAAGACTGAACATCACACACAACCTTAGGGAACCTCCTGACCATTTTGTGTCTACCGACAAGTCAAGAGGAGGGATCAGTGAGAGACGGTTCTAAAACTAAAACATCTAGACGTCACTCCGGTCTTTAAAGGCAAAGATTGTCTAAGGGTCGACTACGACCACATCTACACGATCGATTAAGTCCTTGGTATGAAACTCTTGGTTACACTATCTCACTACCTTTTAACATTGTTTTCGTTCTCTTCCCTTATTTTTAAGTAGGTCCATAGACACACCGTCTACTTCCGTTTAAGTTTTATAAACGGATACTTTTTTTCTACCCTTTTCCGACATCCAGTCCATCACTTAAAGGGAGGGTGTCGTGGGTCATGTCATCGAATATATATAATCCACGAATCCCTGATGGATACTTCTATTGGTTATCAGTAAAGAAAGAGGAACGAAATCATCGTTTCGAAAGAATTTACACCGGAATGTATACATATCAGTGGAGAAGATTTGAGGAGGTAGAGAAGGACGTTCTTTGACGAGGGGTTAAGGTATAATACAGTTTTATACGGTCGACACACTATTAATAGTCCCGAAGGGTCCAGTTGACGACCATTTCTTGGACGGACGGTTACGTCCTCTGTATTCTCTACGACCAAGCTAGGATCCCAGTCCTTCTATGGAACCTCCTCTCGTACCGTTGGGTAAGGTCATACGAACGGACCTTTTAATGTACCTGTCTCCTCGGACCGCCCGATGTCAGACACCCCAGTGTTTCTCAGTCTGTGTTGACTTCGTTAAATCGTACGTGTGTACAAAGTTAGTGGGGTCGTTGGTTTCAACTCTCTATCGTTCCAAACTCCGAGAGATGTTTCTCAAATCGACAATTTCCTAATCCTCTTATACAGTTGGTAGTGAAATCGGAACTTTTACGTCGTCACACACGTAGGAATGTAAATACACGAATTTTCGAGTTCTAGACAAAACGTTTCTATAGTTTAAAAGGCAAAGAGTATTTTGACGGTCTTGAACCGTCTTTCACACGCGAAAGATGGTTTACGTCAGTACGAACACACATTAGGGTCCTTTATTCTTAATTACGTTGAAAACGTCAAATCTTTTCAGTAAAGTTTCAGAGACATCAAAAAAAGAAGTACTGTGATACTAAAATAATGGATAGTAAATTTTGTGGTGACACGAAGGACTACTTGACAAATACCGGGAAAGTAAAAGGGGTTGATGAACCAGTCAAGTAAAGTCGGCGAGTCAACACACATCACGAATAAATTTAATTTAAAAAGGAAAGGATAAGTTTTGGAAAATTCCTGAGAAGAGAAACGTTTTAACTGAAAATGGACCCATTCTTCTCTTACTTCTCAATGTGTTTACATTAGTGTCCAACAGTCTTCCGACTTCGCAGATAATTGCTAGTCTTCAGCCGAAGTCCTGTAGGTTTCCAGTGAATCAAATGTACATGTATAATTGAAGTTATGCCCCTTTTAACTTCCCTACTTTTGAGTTATGGTGTCTGATGACATTCTCCTTTGTCATATTTTCCAATCACACAGGGACGGTCGTTAGACCCTATAAATAACTTATAGATGATACACGAATTGTACATTTTCTTTGTTCGTATTCCATCTAACTCAAGAAGTACATTTATGACAGAAACCCACTGATTTGCTTTAATGTGCTTTGTCGCCGTCTACTAAAAAATAAAATAAAAAATTATATTTAAATAAATAAAATTAACCTCCAATTAATGAAATATTATAACATAACCAAAACGGTATGTAGTTGTACTTAGACGGTGTCCATACGTGCATTTACCAAAAAATTTTTCACCGACAAATCACGGTACCGTATGTAAGACACCCCTTACGATATAGTACGTGTGTGTGACTTCTCATCACTGTATTTAATCGCGTCATCTCCAATTCAATTAAAGTAAATTACGTCATATAGACTTTACATAAACATGAGGAGGGTAAAAAAAAAAAAAGTTTATTGAAGTCATAAGATTCCATACGTGAAATCCTTTACTTTTACCTTTCCTGTTTCGACCTGTTGATTTTTAAACAGAAGTGAAAGTTAGAAGTCAAAAGACTCGAGATTTCACCTTTGTTATTACCGTTAGGGTATCTTCTACGTCCTCAATTTAATCTAAGACACACACACACACAACTCACCGTCTAAATAGAAATGGGAATTTAGGATTTTACATAAAGGGAGGTTTGTTCCTATAAGAGAAAGTATTATTATTCCATCGTTAGATTAAGTATTTTAAATGTGTTTATGTTGTAATAGACTAGATACATCAAATAAGTCCAAAACGGGTCCCAAAAGTAAGATGGACTCCTTCACGGAGCCAGAAGGGAACAGAAAGGACTGGAACTATGATAACAAATCCTTTGAATAAAGACGACTGAGAGAGTCAGAAACTCAAACAGATTATAGAGAAACACTAATATAGGTCCAATACGTAAAAACGGTATCTTCACAGTAACACGGGAGGGGACACGTAGTATAGACCTCCGTGGACTACGGACAAAGAGTAACGACCACTACAAGTAAAATAGTGATCCAAAGAGGACAAGAGGACACAGTGATCGTTAATACATTCATAGAACAATGATTAGTTTCAAATTTGATACACAAAATCGTAGGTAACTGCTGAGAAAGACTTAGTTAACATTGGCATTACCGACGGTTTACCACTAAAAAATTTTAAGGTGTAGTCTTCGTTAAAAATTTTTGATACGTTAGATTTAGTTCTCTACGATGAGAGACATTTACGGATATCAAATGTCTTACAGTGGGACTTTATTCTTACAAAATATATGTCATACTTCTTTATAGGGATTGTGAGTCGACACTGATAATTACAGTACCCCTATCGTGACGACTCTTCGTCTTTTCGTTATAGTCCGACTACTTGTCAATACGTAAAGTTTCGAAGACAGGGGATTTTTCGAAACAGGTGATTACTAATAGAAATGTTGTATAACTTTATAAGACACGAAACTCTATTTCATAAAAATACTCCTTGAGATCGAGACTAGTGGTGAAAAAAGGACGAAATCCTGTATTTCTTAAGACAGAAAACGGAAATAAATTTGTTATTTCAACAACCATTTACTGACTTTTGGCTAATCTTTAGAAATTTCGGAACAAACTTTATCCGTGTCCGAAAAAGAAAGGACGTGACCCTGAGGTCAAGGGAAAATGGGAATGTACTTTTAATACCGTTTTTAATTAAGAACATTGTGGACACTCTATGTAATTTTCTCTTTTTCAAATCGGTGAAAAATTAATAACGGGAATATTAATTCAATAGGTCATAATCATAAAGTCTGTAATATAAAACTTTTCAATAAATATGGTACTTGTTTTTTCCATATTGTAGAGTACTAGTGAATAATACGGGGTCCATATCCTATATGATTATATTATCAGATATATAAGAGTAAATCAAGTTTTGGTAAGACTCCATAATAGGGGTAAATATCTTCTATTTTGACTCTGCCTTCTCAATCCATGAGAAGTAAAATAAAGGTCACAAACACTCAGGACGAGTATTTAGGACTCTCAATCTTGGATAGAGACAAGTAAACACAATTACTCTTACTAGAACTCCAACTCAACTGGTACTGATATCGGGTTCTTCGAGTTGTCAGAAGACATGAAAATACCGGTGTACACCGTAAAGGTCTGGGTTATGCAAAAGAACTTTATCATGTAAGAAAGTAGGGACCGTCATAGATCGAGTTTTGATATCTAAATGTAAAAACATTTAGTAATTTCTCATAGACACCCATTTCTTAAGCGGACACTACGTCCTCTACGTCTTCGCCCAAGCTAGGAACCTAACCCTTCTAGGGGACCTCCTCCCGTACCGTTGGGCAAGGTCATAAGAACGGATCTCTTAGGGTATTTGTCTCTTCGAACCATCCGACATCAGGTATCCTAGGGGTTCTCAGTCTGTGTTGACTTTGGTGAATCATGTAACTAACATACTAAATTTTGAAAATAAAAAACTTACAATGTACGGAAGAATAGGTGAACAACTTATAAACAACTAATGAATGATACGGATTGTGATACGACCCGAGAAATGTACATATTCGTGAACCAAGGTATGAAAGACATATCATCAAAAATTAAGACTAAGACGTGTACTCTTTCGACTTTGAATCTTTTTAAAAAGAGTTCTGTCTTTGTACTTTTTCAAGTCTCAGTCCTAATTTAAAGTACTAAACAGACAAAGGTTTCAGGTGTTGGGTACATCGTGGAATTGTTGTGACTGAAACCATTCCCATGTCCCTATGCACTCATTCTTTTTCTGGTTACACGTACCAACATCACTATTCCAAAATTATACCTACGGTCCGTGTATAGAGAGATAAAGAAAAAGAATTCAAATGAAGTCTTACAAATAAGGACTAAATAATTACGTTTCAAATTTGAAATTATGTCTTTACTTTTATAAAATCTTCTTTGAACCCCGATACCTAACCCTGGTACTGTAACTTCTGTCAGTCTATTATGAGAAGACAGTGACGGACTACTCAGTCAAAACGACTCTAGAAGGTCACCGAAGAAGACCGTCGAAAGACGACACTCTGTGGTCGCGTTTAATACAGGAAACGGATCTTACAGTATGGAGGGGGGTAAGACACTGTCTAACAGAGGATAGGAAGTCCAGAGTCACACCTATACTGAAGCAGTCTTTCGAAAAGGACTGGACACGTACACGGGAGGACCTGACGTTTCAGAAACTCCGGTCTCGGGGTAGACTTAGGGACCAGGGATTAGGATACGGACTGTGAATCATCCATGAGTCCTTTATTAACAATTTGTCTATTTACCTAACCACCTACTTTTCTCTTTCTCCCTTTACTTTTTCTGTTCCCCTTTCTCTACCTCTCTTTTCTTTCTCCCCCTCTTTATAATTCTCTCTTTCTGTTCTTACCTCCCTTCCCCTCTCTCTTTTTCCTTTTGGCCCCTCCTTTCCTTTTAAGAGTCCAATATGTCATTCGTACAACATCACATTTTTAACCTACATCCGGTCGTCTATACTTAAATCTACGTAAACAAGGTATCGTAACATATGTAATAAAGGGGGAGAGACTTGGAGATTAAGGAATAGTCATTTTATTCCTAAACTTGAACTTCTCCGTAGAGTCTAGAGAAGTTTGAGACAATAAGAGGTCTTGACGTTAACAATCACCCATTCACAAGAGTCTACGGCTTATACGCGAAGAGGTGAAGAGGAGGTTGAGGGGTTTCTGACTTTGTCGGGTGCCGGAACTTGTTATGTTTAGACAAACTTTTGTGAAGTACGAGGCAGTGAGGTCGAAAATAGCGTAATTCGACAGATTCTGACAACTTTTAACTCATTCCAGTAATTTTAGTTAAGCACCTAAAGAAAAACGAACATTAGACATCCGAGATATCATAAAAAACTGACTTTTTCTGGTTTTGTCGTACATATTCGGAATTGTTGTTCTTACTATCCAACGTCATTAATAAATAAACTTACGTATTTACAGTAAAAGATCCTGCTGACTAGGATACCGTGCGAGTGAACTACTTTGATACCCACCCGTCTTCCCTTCTTGTCGTCTGACAGTACATAATATGTCCAACACCCGAGTACATGTAAAGACTAATCTAGACTCCACTAGGTAAAGTGTCACTCAGAGACGTACACGGACGGCGTAGTATGGTTACAAGAGGTCCGACGATCGACTCTTTACTCCATTTGGTGTGTCAGTCGATACCACCCTTCAGAATTTATTCGTTCTTCACGTCAAAATATCGAAGTATTACCTACTCAATACGACTCATCTACCCGTCCTCGGTGAAAAAACGTGTACTCGTGTGTGTGTATATATACTCGAACGGAATAAACTTCGGTATGTAATATATACGTGTGTATAGTGTACATATCTATGTTTGTAAATACTTATGTACTCTACGGTAACTTAGAATCCTTTGAGAACCTAAGGTGGGCTATTTCAATTTACGTCAGTCTTGTGACCTAAACACAAGGTATAAGTTTGTCAATTCACATCGTAAAGGGTACTATGGTTCTGAATTGAGACTCCAAAACCCCCAACGATGATTAACCAATTTGATCAGAATTATGGATATGGATTCATAGGTTTCACAACTCAAGAGGATTTATAACATTCAACTTATATTAATATTATTCTGAACTTTTTCCGATCTACTAGTTCCATGATAACTAAGAGTTAATTGTGGGGATTCTACTTTTATCTCAAATATCGTATTAAAAAGTGAACCCTACGAAAACTTTTAAAAAGTGATAACGACTACAAAGAATATGACGACGAAGACAATAATTAGTACTGGACAAACTCGTGTCTTTAAGACAGAGTATAAAGAACCATAGGGTTAGTATCGAACCCTAGTATCGTAGTATTTACGAATTAATTACAAGTATTAGGACAACGTGATCTAACAGGATTTACAACGTATTAATTTTTCTGGTTAGACACAATTTAAACTTTATACATAAAAGTGAGTGTAAACTCACAGACAACAAGAAGTCGAGGGTAACTTAGTAGATCACTGTAGTGGTTTCGTGTTTCCTTAACAGTTCAAGGGGAACGACGGTAAGAACATTCAACTAAGTATGACCATCCGTCTATGAAGTTTGATTACGATAGAATCGGAAGAAAGTTTTTAAGACAATTAGACCCGTATTCCGGTTTTCGACGACAAAGTCTCTCAAGGGGAGTCCGTTTCATTTAACTTTCTTAAAGGAGTATGTAAGTGGGTCAGGAAGTTTTTATCATAAGGTTGTTTACACATCACTTCTGAACATGACAATTGAGTCAATTATGGGTCGTTTACTTTTTATTTATTAATTTACTTGACCCTAGACACCTTTTGGGTGTTCCGTCACACCTATTATATGGGTGTTTATTCGTTTTAAACCAACGTGACTCAAATATACCAGAATGATTTTTGGTACAGTTCCACGGACTCTGTATCCACGAAAGAGTTCTTTTAACTTCTCTGTATTAAATGTCTTTACATTGGACCTCCAGCTACGAAGTACGTAGGATTAATTCATTTCGTCAGTGACTTTAACGAAAGACAGTAGACCTATTCTTCGTTAATGTCAATGTGAAGTCCAACGGTCAAACCAATCCCTTATTTCATGACATAAATCGACTGAGGAAGTTAGTTAACTCCCAATTATTTAATTACAGGTGTCAACATTTTTACATTATACCGTTTCTTCCTTTAGATTGTCGAATCTTCTCCCTTTATATTGTCGAATCTTCTACCTTTGAAATTTTTAAGTCGGACTTTGGTAGGGGTCTAGTGTCCTAATATCAATCACTATTAAAAAGAGAAAACGATTTTGACTTTTCTATCCACGGTTTTCTCAGTATACCTTTATCCTGGACGAACAAATTGACGAACATTAAAGATTAACCACGATTCATTCCGTCCTTCAAAATTAGTTCCATTTACTCTGATACTACTTATCTATCAATTTCTCAGGTCCTTCATTATCTCATATTAAGGTTTTCTTTCTAATGTAAATTAGGTTTATACATTTTACGAAGACTCTCCCCCCCTTTCAATGGAGATATCTAAGACATTTAAGTCATTTCGTAGACGGAGGTTACGTCCTCTGGGTCCAAGCTAGGGACCCAGTCCTTCTAGGGGACCTCTTCCTTTACCGTTGGGTGAGGTCATAAGAACGGACCTCTTAGGGTACCTGTCTCCTCGGACCCACCGTTGTCATGTACCCCAGCGTCTCAGTCTGTGCTGACTCGCTGAAGTGAAAGTTGAAAAGAGAAGTTTAAGTCAATTACCTATGGATGACTTTTGGTAACTACTGTAATTATTGATACATGGTATGTCTTCCTTAGTAGTACTTTTTTATGTTTTGTGAGAGTATGTGTATGGGGAACCATAAGATCATCTTTTAATTATTTACGGTGTAAAAACCTATACTCCAATTAACCTGTGTCTACTAACAAAAAAGTCAGATACCCAATATTCAAATGTAGTAAGATTCAATTAGAACAGATATACTCTTATTATAAAACACAAGAATTTTACAATAAATCGGACAGTTCCTTTTGACAGTAAAATCGTTGGAAAATAAATTTTATATACGAAGACAGTATTTTTAACTTGAGTAGTTTATTTCATAGAGACAATGGAGACTTTTGTTTTAGTACCGTCTAATAGAAATTTATTAAAATTATTGAAAGGGATTGATATTTCATTGTATACAAATGACTTGTTTGAAATCTTTTATACCAGTTGTTAAAATTTTATTAATATAGAGGACTCGGAATCCACTGGTGTCACTTGTAAGTAATTGTAAACACAAACGAATCTTTGAAATATGAAATAGATATCTATTCACTCAGTGATCTTTCCCTTGTACTTAGTCTGTAAGAACAGAGACATCTTTCAAAGTCATACATTAAAGTCCGATAACCCCGGGGACCTCATTGAAGAAAATCGATTTCCAAGTCTTATATAGGACTATGTACTGAGTTTACTATTTTCGTCAGATTGTTTCATTCAGTGTCGGGACAAAGATGAGATTAAAGGAATGATTTATAAGAAAGGACTTAAGGTCAGTAGACTAATAAGAAACAATAGTTATAGTTATTATGGCTGTAAACTTGAGTATTGATAGATTTCTATACTTCACTGTAACATCACAAAACAAGAAAAATAAAACGACTCCTAGAGAGTTGTTAGTAATATGTGGAACTAAGAATTTCTCAAATATTAGGGACTGTTCGACAAGGGTTCTTATGTAAGTAACTTTTTATGTAACTCAAAAGAAAAAGTGTATCTAACACAATTGAAATAATACCATAAAGAGAAGGAAATAGTATAGAAGTGAATCATCAACTTAAACCTTACCCATTTAGAACTCAAAAGATAACTACTTATAAACATAGAATTAAACCACAGTAAATATAAAATCAGTGGAAAGTATACATTGAAAAAAGATATAACTTAAATATACATAAACCGAGATCTCTAGACACTCATGTATCTGACATAATTTTTAGAGAGTAGATAAATTTGACTAAGGACAATCATAAAATGAAAAGTGAGAGACACCCTGATAAAACTGGAATAATATCCAACCCTCAAAAAAAACAAAAAAAAAAAAAAAAAAAAAAAAGGTCACAACACAATCAAAGTCTACATGTCGTTTCACTTAGACAATATGTATATCTAGATACGTGGGACAAAATCTAACAAAAGTGTATATCTGGGAATCTTTCATAACTCATATTAAGAGACACGATATGTCATCCAGGAACAATCAACAGATAAAATACATATCACCATATATATATATAGTTAGGATTAGAAGGTCAAATGGGGACGGGACGAGAAATGGAGGACCATTGGTATGCAAATAAAAGATATACACATTGAGATAAAGACAAAACATCTATTCAAGTAAACATCGAAATTTTTTTTTTCTAAGGTGTATATTCACTATAGTAAACTTTAAACAGAAAAAGACTGAATTGAGTTAGACTGTTAGAGATCTTGGTAGGTACAACGACGTTTACCGTAATAAAGTAAGAAAAAATACCGACTCATTGTAAGGTAGTACCATTTATTAGGTGGACGGTTGTGTCCTCTACACCCAAACTAGAGACCCAACCCTTCTAGGGGACCTCTTCCTTTACCGTTTGGGTGAGGTTATAAGAATGGACCCATTAGGGTACCTGTCTCCACGGACCGGGTACCCTAGTGTTTCTCAGTCTATGTTGAATCGTCGATTTGTTGTTGTTGTTGTTGTTTATGGGGTAACATATATACGTGGAGTAGAAGAAATATGTAAGGAGACAACTGTCTGTAAAACCAACGAAGGCACAGGATCGATAACATTTATCATGACGTCACTTGTAAGTCCACGTAAAAAAAAAAAAAAAACTTAATTCCAAAAGAGGTCTATATACGGATCCTCATCCTAAAGACCTAATGACCATCGAGATAGAAATGAAAAATTTTCTTGGAGGTACGACAAGAGTATCATCGAAGTGATTAAATGTAAGGGTGGTTGTCACATCCTCTCAAGGGAAAAGAGGTGTACTAGAGATCAAGAAATGGATCTTAGGAGTATGAGGGTTCTCAAGTTCTGAAATCAAGTATTCCAGACATTTGAACCTATCTTTATACATATATAGAAGTATAAGTGATTCGAGACTGATTTTAAATTGTATATTAAAGAAATGAACATCTTCACTCATTTATATCTCTTGTTTGGTGTCATCACAATCGTCATAGATACTGAAACAGTGGTGACTTTGAGTCTATAAAAGTTGAGTGAAATTTCAACGACAAGAACGTGCGTACTCACGAACCAGCACAGACTGAGAAGCGTTGGGGCACCTGACATCGGGTGGTCCGAGGGGACAGGTACCCTAAAGAGTTCGTTCTTATGCCCTCACCCAACGGTAAAGGAAGAGGTCCCATAGAAGGGTTGGGTCCCTAGTTTGGGTACAGAGAACTCAGTGGACGTAACTTATGTGTCCAAGAAATGGTCGACTCGGTGGTCTCTTCTGATATTAACGATAGTCAAGTCAAGTCAAGTCAAGTCAGTGAGTCAGTACAGACTGAGAAACGCTGGGGTACTTAGCGTCGTGCGGTCCGGAGGGACAGGTAGTGGTTGAGGGCCTCAAGTGAGTCTGAGTGCAGGCAGCTCAGGCACTACGGTAGGTCGGTAGAGTAGGAGCCGGCAGGGGAAGAGGAGGACGGGGGTTAGGGAGGGTCGTAGTTTCCGAAAAGGTTACTCAGTTGAGAAGCGTACTCCACCGGTTTCATGACCTCAAAGTCGAAATCATAGTAAGGAAGGTTTCTTTAGGGTCCCAACTAGAGGATATTGAATTTTATAGTAACGTACGTAGTGATGAAACTTTAATGTCTTCAATAAACTGGATGACGGTCTGAACTACAGATCGCATAATTTCTTCCGAATGTATAAAAACAGTGGTTAAAGACCGAAATCAAAAAGTTGTTGTTATAAATCAGAAAATCACAAAATTATATTATCCAAAAGAAACATTTATCTTCATCAAATGAAATACGTGTGTGTATAAATAAAATGAGAAGGTTTGTAATCTTAATATATGGTTGTGTGTCGTATTCATGGAAAGAACTATGAATGTGAAGTTTTTATAGAAAACTAATCAAAAGTATGTATTTTTTACTGACATCTTGAACCTTCTTAACCTATCCTTTAGTTGAAGTTTTGTTTGTTTTCCCTTACTTATTTTCCATCTACCTCTTGTTTGTTCCTACTAGGGTTTACTAGATCTTCTCCTTTAAAGATTGGAAATATAAATATGGACTACGATTAGAGTAGGTCCCTTACTCAGTGGTCTAATTATTTCTAGTAAAGTTCTTCCGGATCATTCTGTACCTTCTACACGAAAGTATTCCCTTCCGTCGTTTAGACGTCTTATATCAAGATTTTTCTCCTGACAATTTAGACCTTCGGTAACAACTGACACAGGACTTCACGTCATCACAGAAGTTGATCTCTGTAGAGGGGAAAGGGTGCGTAGGGGTGGTAACGTTTCGACTTAGTAGAAGTCATTTTTAAAGTCTTTCTTTTTATTCTTTTAAAATAAGACTAATAATAATATATGGGTTCGGTCTCCACACAAAGACCTAGGACATGAAGGTGTTTTCTTACTTAGTATACCTCCTTCAACTCACTCACCATTGACTCTACTAGCCCCCTGCCTGTATAGGGAACTAAACTCTTACACATCGGACTTGTTTATGTCCCAGATATTTTTAGACTTCTAATATTTATTCTACCTCTACCGAGATGATTCGTTTAAGAATTTGTATCTTGAGAATATTTCCTTAAACTAAGTTCTTAAACTCATTTTTATTTACTATATTAGTGATATGTGACGTTCATTATTTGATCAGTAACCATAAACAGTTATATTTGTTTTTCCACCCGAGTCTTGTCAATTCACACACTTATCACCGAAAGGTTTCCCTAAAGTAACTCCCTTACATTTTTACTATTTAGATGTATGGATTTGAGGACGTCAATAACTGTCCTGTTGGTGACATATACTGTTTTATGGGAAGTCACTGTAATTGTCTTCGGTGTACTACCCTGATATAAGACCACGAGGGTGACATACAAACAACAACAACAACAACAAAGAGACCGACGTACACCACATACCATACGGTTACCGCTACCGACGATCCAGTTATGAACAGAAAAAAAAAATAGGTTTTGTACAAATAATCCCACCAAAGGGTAAGTAGAACTACGTCCTACGAAATAAATAAAAAGAAAAGAAAAAAAAAAAAAATGAAATGTTATGACATAACCAAATCGGTACGTAGTTGTACTTAGGTGGTACCCACATGTACTCAAGGGTTAGGACTTGGGGGCAGGGTGGAGGGAGGGGTATGGTAGAGAGACCCAGTAGGGTCACGTGCTCGGGGTTGGTAGGACATAGGACGTAACTTGGATCTGACCGCTAAGCAAAGAATATACTATAATATGTACAAAGTTACGGTAAGAGGGTTTAGTAGGGTGGGAGAGAGGGTGTCTCAGGTTTTCTAACAAGATATGTAGACACAGAGAAAATGACAGAGCGTATATCCCAATAGCAATGGGAGAGAGGTTTAAGGTATATATACACAATCATATGACATAACCACAAAAAGAAAGACCGAATAAAGTGAGACATATTAGCCGAGGTCAAAGTAGGTGGAGTAATCTTGACTAAGTTTACATAAGAAAAATTACCGACTCATTATGACGTAACACATATACATGGTACCGAAAGAATAGGTAAGTACCCGACTACCTGTAGATCCAACATAATTTCTTTTTTTACATAGTTATGGTGGTTGAACCATAAAAGGGATTTTCACTAGTATAACACCAAGTTATACTATCTTTTATACTCTTTTATACTCGAAGTATATTAAGTACGGGTCTTTACATTCTTTATAAATAAGGAAAAGGTACTCAGCACATAAATACGTTCATTTCGAGTCCGAGAGTATCTCGTCCTAAGAGAGTCGACAGCAGGACATCCGAAGTCCCGATGAAGTTGTCGAGGAAGACGTAGAGAGACTGTTCGTCTCGTCCAGATAGACATCCCCTAAATCTCGGTGGTTGAAGTCAGGTCTAGCAATGACAGACAGTTAGAAGTAGTCAGTTCTCCCAATGTTTTATTCCTTTTTTTATTAGTCGTTCTCGTACCTTTTACTACTAATGTCAAAGAGAAACCGTTTACTCACAAAGTAATGGATACTACGTAACGTGAAACAGTTTCTTATTTATCGAACGAACGACTACTCTTCCACTTCTTTTACGTCTCAATAGAGATTAAACACGATGAGTGTTTTGTTTCTAAACAACCTTTAGTCTCAATCCTTTCCCCCCTGACTAAACTTTCTCTACCCAACTTGACCAAAGGGAAACGTTCATTGTAACAAATATGAACTTACCCATTCGTCGGTGGATGTGTTACGACACGAAGAGACCGGACGAAAGTTTGTCGAAATCTTAAGTCTCTACGTCTCCACAGTCAAACGGGTCTGTGACATCTTATTTGAGCCAATCATCTTCATAGTTTTGTGGTATTCATTATTCTTTCTTTGTCTTTTTAAAATCGAATACAACGGAACACTAGACCATTATTATGTCAGTTGATTCAGACTTATACTTCACGAGAAGATTCTAAAAATATATGTAATTAAATAAACCGAGAGGATTATCCGAATATATTAAGTATATAATATTCCTTGGACTCCGTATCTTCCCAAAGTTATTGAACGGGTCCTAGTAAGACGATTATTAACTGTCTCAATTACAGCCCAGAATCTGTCAGTTCAAGTCTCAAGTGTCAGTCGTTAATATAAGATAACGTATCAAACCCACATAAGACAGGTTCTTCCGTGGTTTTCTATCAACGGTACCTAAAATTAGCCATCAATTCATCTTTGAACAAGTCAAGTGAAGTCAAGTCAAGTCAGTGAGTCAGCACAGGCTGAGACACTGGGGTACTTAGTGTCGTGTGGTCCGGTGGGACAGGTAGTGGTTGAGGGCCTCAAGTGAGTTTGAGTACAGGTAGCTCAGGCACTACGGTAGGTCGGTAGAGTAGGAGACAGCAGGGGAAAAGGAGGACGGGGGTTAGGGAGGGTCGTAGTCACAGAAAAGGTTACTCAGTTGAGAAGCGTACTCCACCGGTTTCATGCCCTCAAAGTCGAAATCGTATTTCCTAAAGAAGGAAGGTTTCTTTAGGGTCCTGACTAGAGGAAATCTTACCTGAACAACCTAGAGGAACGTCAGGTTCCCTGAGAGTTCTCAGAAGAGGTTGTGGTGTCAAGTTTTCGTAGTTAAGAAGCCGCGAATCGAAAGAAGTGTCAAGTTGAGAGTGTAAGTATGTACTGGTGACCTTTTTGGTATCGGAACTGATCTACCTGGAATCAGCCGTTTCATTACAGAGACGAAAACTCATACGATAGATCCAACCAGTATTGAAAGGAAGGTTTCTCGTTCGTAGAAAATTAAAGTACCCACGCCAGTGGTAGACGTCACTAAAACCTCGGGGTGTTTTATTTGAGACTGTGACAAAGGTGACAAAGGAGTAGATAAAGGATACTTCACTACCTTGACCCACGGTACTAGAAGCAAGAGACTTACAACTCGAAATTCGGTTGAAAAAACGAGAGGAGAAAGTGAAAGTAGTTCTCCGAAAAATCAAGGAGAAGTGAAAGACGGTATTCCCACCACAGTAGACATATAGACTCCAATAACTATAAAGAGGACCGTTAGAACTAAGGTCGAACACAAAGAAGGTCAGGTCGTAAAGAGTACTACATGAGACGTATCTTCAATTTATTCGTCCCACTGTTATATGTCCGAACTGTGTGAGGAAAAGGATAAACCTTGGTCAGACAACAAGGTACAGGTCAAGATTGACAACGAAAGACTGGACGTATGTCTAAAGAGTTCTCCGTCCAATTCACCAGACCATAAGGGTAGAGAAAGTCTTAAAAGATGTCAAATAACACTAGGTGTGTCAGTTTCCGAAACCGTATCAGTTATTTCGTCTTTATCTACAAAAAGACCTTGAGAGAACGAAAAAGGTACTAGGTCACCTACAACCGTTAAACTAGAGACCAAGGAGACGGAGAAGATTTTAGTCGGACTTGTAGTCCCTCAAGTGCCAAGCGTATAACGACTTCGGACCGAACCTCTTAAAACTCGTAATGAAATGATCGCACACTCTACTCACGTTAACACGCCATCAAACTCGTAAGAAACCGTAACGGAAAGAAACTCTAACCTTACTTTTGACTGGATAAGGGTTAGGACACCGGTGACGACTCAAAAGGTTTAAACGACCGTACAACTCACGTCGTGAAAGTGTCGTAGTAGAAAGTCCTGAACTTTGTCGAGTTGACCTTAAGGTAGTGGAGGTGATCGAAACAAGCATCACTACGAAAGGTTCCGGGTGGACTGAAGTGAAAGGTTCTACAGACCGAGATCTAATCAATAGTGTAGTAGTACTAATAGACCCAGTACTTCTAGAAAAAACATGTCAAGAAGGTACATAGAACGGTAGAGAAGAATTATAGAAGACGAAGACAATCCAGGTCTGGTAAAGACAGGAAATAGGTCGGGTAGAAACGTACTTTACAAGGGAACCATAGAGATTAAAAGAACTTCTCTAGAGATCAGAAAGGGTAAGACAAGAAAGGGAGATAAAGAAACGTAACTAGCGATTTCTTCCGAAAGAATACAGAAGAACGATAAGAAACCTTGAGACGTAAGTCTACGAATATAGAAAGGAAAAGAGGAAACGAAAAACGGAGAGAAGAAAAGTGTCGAGAAACATTCCGGAGGGGTCTGTCGGTAAAACGAAAAAACGCAAAGAAAAGGTACCCCTACCAGAACTAGGGACAGAGGACATGTTACAGTGCTTGGAGTAAGTCATCAAGTAGTCCGTGAGATAGATAGTCTAGATCCGGGAATTTAGATAAAGAGTGAAGGTGACATATTAGTATTCCCTAAACTAAATCCAGTATGGACTTACCAGATTGTCAAAAGGGATGAAAGAAGTTAAATTCAGACTTAAACCGTTATTCCTCAAGTACTAGACTCGGTGTCAGTCGAGGGCCAGAACAAAAGCGACTGACATATCTCGAAGAAGTAGAAACCGACGTATATTATATTAGTTAGACTAAAACCACAACTGGTAGACCACTACAGGTACACATCTTAGAAGAGAACACAACAACCTTCTCCCACAAACGACACTGGTTACGTAAAAGAACCGTTTTGAGATAATTAGAAACGGGACGAAGTAAGGCGTAAGGTTCCGGTTTAATTAAATAACAATGGTGGAGGAATTTTAAACAAAGTAAGAATTGATCATAAAGAGGATGGAGAGACTATAGGACATAGGTTAAACAAGATTTAAAAGATCTTTCATTATTACTGAATTAAGAATTATGAGGCACGGAGATTATTCCACGTCACACACACACACAAAGAAAAATAAGGTCAAAATAACCCTATATTAACCACATGTCGGGACAACTTCAATTCCATATGTGGTACACCAAACTGATAAAGGAGGTAAGAGGGGGATGGGGAAACCGTTTGTGGAGAAACAAGAGACATAGAAACTGAGACAAAGACAAAACAATATAGACAAGTAAACAAAATAAAAAATCTAAGTGTATATTCATTTTAGTATACCATTTATAAACAAAAAAAGACTGAATAAAGTGATTAAAGTAAATTATAGAAGATACAGGTAGGTAATGTATATATAAGAAAGAAACTCAAATATTTCCTCTATATACAAATACAAATACAAATTATTAATTTTGGAAAATAAAACTCTATTTACGTTTTAAATGTGTATCAATATTCTTTATTATGTCTCTCTAGGACTCATAGGAAATGGACTAAAGGGGGATATCATTGTAGACCTTTTTAGGGTACCAACCTCCTCGGACCACCCGACGTCAGGTACCCCAGCGATTCTCACCCTGTACTGATTCACTGAAGTGACAGTGAAAAGTGAAAGTACGTAACCTCTTCCTTTACCGTTGGGTGAGGTCACAAGAACGGACCTCTTAGGGTCCCTACCCCCTCGGACCACCGACGGCAGATACCCCAGGATGTCTCAACCTGTGCTGATTTCACTGAATCGTCGTCGTCGTCGTCGTCATATTATAGTGTCGGTCCTATAACTGTAGTTATACAATAGGTACAACGACAGGTACAAAATGACACACACACACACACACACACATGAATCAAGAGACGTCAAGATAGTGACTCATACAAGTACATAGATTTGACGTCAGTTCCATACCTTCTCAAGACAGTGGTGTTGCTAAGAAACACAACCGGAAAAACATTGTTGTGGCAGAAGAAGGACATGGAGGGGAGGAGATAAGGGTTTGGAACCGTTCGTGATAGGACAAGAGGTAAAGATTTTGTTACAAAGAGTCAAAAGAAAAGATTTTAAAAATGTCAAAATACAAAATGTTAAATTCAGATACTAGATAAAACTCAATTAAAAATATACTCCACACTCTAATTCAACTCCGAGTGGATAAATAAGTAAAACTGATACCTAAGGTTAAAGACATCATAGTAAAGAATTTTTTTTTTGATAGGAAGGACTATTTAACAAAAATGTGGAAACAGTTTTTAGTCAAACTGTATAAACATACCCAGATAATGATCCAATAAATAAGTCAAGGTAATTAGATACATGTGTAGGGAAATGTCTATAGTATAATAGAACTCATTACATAGGTATATCATTCTGAACTAAACCCCATCTTACTAAGGAGGATGAAACAAGAAAAAGTTCAAACGAAATTGACAAAATATAAATTAATACTACAATTAAATATTACTTTTCGTTGTCGGGTACGAGGTGAATGTAAGAATAAGGTTGGAGGACCTCCGTTCTTGATACTTGATTAACGTAAAATCAAAGAAAACAACCAAATGGAAAATAGAGAATCATTATACGAACATAACGATGGAGAACTAACTAGTTAAAAACTACAATACGTGAATAAAAGATGACATTATATATCACAGACTCGTATGAATTTAGTTACCGGTAAGGGAGAAGATGGAAAACGATACCGATTTGGTGATCAAAATCAAACAAGTGACCCGAAAACACATGGAATTTACTGTAATGACGAGTAGGATGTAAAAATGGAGCATAACAGAATATACAACAATTTGAAAAGTAACAAAATACTACTAATTATTAACAAAATAAAGAAATATCAGACTAAACTTTTCAACTTTTAGTCATCTGTAATAATCGAAAAATAAAAAAAAATTAAAAATAAAAATGAAATAAAATGAAATGTTATGACATAACCAAAAATTTTGACATTTATAAATTAGTATTTAAAGAGACAACACGGTTTATCATGGGACACTTAGTAGAGGTAATATTTACAAGGAATATGGTTCAACTTTATCTAATAGGGATGGTTAACAGTTTTAATTCAGTAGAAAATCTAATGAAGTGTGGACTTACTAACTAAATAATAACAAATAACTTAACGTTTAACAGTCAGAAACACCTATTTAAAAGAATCAGTTCATAACGTATGTATTTTTCGATTCTAATATTGACATGTCGGACTAAATAAACAAATTTATTTATTATTATAAATAATAAATATATCATTATATACATCATAAATAGTCCGATACGAAGGAAATAAATAGTGTTATTTATCCTATAATGATCATGGAGGTTTTGGAACAAACGTGGTGAAGTCAGTAATGAACAGGAAGAGGTCAGTAAAAGGACTGAAATTCGTGATATACTTAAACAAAATAAACTAAGACTTAAAACATATTTAACTCTCTATGTTTTAATTAGAAAACAGACCGAAGAACATAAATTGTAATTCAAACATTTTCTGTAGTGACACCAACGTAAGTCGTTATTAATAAAAACAAAGACGTTTTATCAAAAACATCATTTTATAGTGTTATAGAAATAAAATAGTAATAAGTCAAAATTTAAAATACACTATTGTAAAAGTGTTATTTTATAAAATTTTTCGTTAGAGGGGAAGTATCTTTTTCAATAAAAACTATCATGAAATTCCTCTGGGTTCACTCTGATGTGAATTTTAAATATTCGTGCTCGGACTTACGGAAACAGGTCAGGAGGAGGCACAAGTTCACCCAAGACTACCCTATCTTGGGTGATAACGAAGATCCCAGAAGACAGTCCGGAAAGAAGTGTATTTAGAACATCCGATTTGTCTCTGGACTGAGTGAAAAGAGTCGGCGAGGGAACTTGGTAACGTACGGTAGGTCCTTTCGGTAGTATCGGACCAGTTTAAACACCACTACGTTCTTTCGTAGTTCACCTGGAATCCTTCGTAGTGATACTTGTTTTGATCACCTCCACTACCTTAAGGTCGACTCGATAAAGTTTAGGATTTCCTACTAAGACAATTTCATGACGTGAGTTATATGGTCGTTTAAACCTTTCGAGTCGTCACCGGTGTCTTGACCTTTTCCAGTCAAAAGTAAGGTCAGGGGTTTTTTCCATTACGGTTCTTACAAGTTTGATGGTGTGTTGACGGGAGTAGAGTGTGCGAACGTTTCATTACGAGTTTTAAGAGGTTCGATCCGAAGTTGTCATGTACTTGGCTCTTGAAGGCCTACAAGTTCGGTCTAAAACTTTTCCGTCTCCTTGGTCTCTAGTCTAACGGTTGTGGACAACCTAGTAACTTTTTCTTTCTCTTAAGGTCTTTTTACAGATGAAGACGAAGTAACTCATGTGAATTCGGAAACTGACACACCTAGTGTTGTTTGACACCTTTTAAGAATTTCTCTACCCTTATAGTCTGACGGAATGGATGAAGGACTCTTTAGACATACGTCCAGTTCTTCGTTGTCAATTTTGGTCTGTAGTCTGACCAAGGTTTAACCCTTTCCTTATGTAGTTCCGACATATAACAGTGGGACGAATAAATTGAATATACGTCTCATGTAGTACGTTTTACGGTCTGACCTACTTCGTGTTCGACCTTAGTTCTAACGACCTTCTTTATAGTTATTGGAGTCTATACGTCCATTATGGTGGAAATACCGTCTTTCGTTTCTCCTTGATTTCTCGGAGAACTACCTTCACTTTCTCCTCTCATTTTTTAGACCGAATTTTGAGTTGTAAGTCTTTTGATTCTAGTACCGTAGACCAGGATAGTGAAGTACCTTTTATCTACCCCTTCGTTACCTGTCAGAAATAAAAGAACCTGAGGTTTTAGTGACGTCTACCACTGACGTCGGTACTTTAATTTTCCACAAAACAGGAATCTTCTCTTCGATACTGTTTGGATCTGTCTTATAATTTTTCATCTCTGTAATGATGTAATGATGTAATGAAACGTTGTTTACAGGCATATCAGTTACGCTACCAAAAAGGTCATCAGTACATACCTACACTCTCAGCCTGGTATTTCTTTCGACTCGTGGCTTCTTAACTACGAAAACTTGACACCACAACCTCTTCAGACAACTCTCAGGGAACCTGACGTTCTTTTAGTTTGGTCGTCCCGTTTCTCGTCGTCTCGATAGACAGGGGTCCGACGTAAGGTCGTGTGTCCTTGTCACCTCTTCATCGGGTTGGATTTGAATAGCTACCACCAATTCCGCGACAGTACGGACTGGAGTTTACACCACAATTTTTATAACCAAAAGAGTTCGACCAAGGTGACTTAGACCCGTATAGTATCGACGAAGAGGTGTGAAGAGTCGAGCAGTACATCAAGATCAACAACGGTAAAAGCTAAATGATATCAGGAAGACTATAACGAAAAGGACGACCAGGTCCTAGAGTCAGAGAAGAACCCGACGGAGTTCTAGACGACGATGAGAAAGAACCAAAAAGAGGTGGAGGAGGAGGAAGACCTGGTCGGAACGAAGGAGGTCGAGGTTTTAGAAGTCCAAGAGGACGTCGTAGGTAAGGGACCAGATGTTTGTCACGAACATCAAGACTTAGAGTCTAAGACACTACCACTCAACTTACAGGTCATCGAGATTTTCTATTAAGTCAGGTGTGTGTGACTCACCAGGTGTAGACAAAGTGGTCTCTCTTACATTTTTTACAGGGATTATCGGAAGACCTATTACAACTCTAAAGAGTCTCTCAGGTCAGAGAGTTCGTCTCACTTCAACTTTAACAGGGTCCTTGTAGGATGACGGTCCCTCCACTCCTTTCCAGGACTTTTTCCGTGATAGAACATCTATAAGTTTTAAAAGGAGGAGAGACCTCCTTCCCGGAGGGAGGACCCAAAGAGGACGGTGCAGACTCGACTTTACTCGTAGTTTCGAAGTCCAAGTGTCCTTCAGAGGTACCTGACTAAGACAAAGTCAGGCCTAAGTAAACGGTCACGACGTCGGTCGTGACCGTCTACTTAACCTCTCTCCAGTAGCACCTCCAGAACTAAGAGTGAAACTGCGACAAAGGAGAGTCAGAACGTCACAGAAATTAGGTTGGGACTACTCGTAAAAAAGAGAAACACTCTCTTTAAACCGATTACACTTATACAAAAAAATTCGGAAGAAAAAGAACAGAAACTCATATATGTATGTCTGAAAAACAACCCGTACATAATCCTCATATTAATGAACAATATCGTATACTTATAAAAGTTCAAATTACTTATGACGATTTGTCACAAAGATTCAAAACGATAGGATATTAGAGTGATTGTACGTACTCTTAAGATGAACTAGTTAAAGAAGTGGTTGTCAGAACCGTCAATAAAATTAAAATGGGTCAAATCACTCATCTTCAAAAATGGAATAAAATCAAAATTAAACGTAAAAGGACTACTTATTACTCCAACTTATCTAAAAATGTATAAAAACCGATCAAGAAATTGATATGACTAAAACTTGGATAAAAACAAATAAAACACCGAAAAAAGGGGGTGAAAGAAATCTGACAGATTAACTCGGTTTTTTTACATTATAATAGGTCAAATAGTTTAGATAAGACAAAACCAATGATATAAAACGGGATAAATTTTATATAAACGGATAGGGTTCAAATATCTTTATAACGTATTATAAAACTAGATCTTCGAAACAACAAAATGGAAAGTATAAATCTAAACGTCAGATGAACTTTAATTATAGACACACAGTTACACTCCATCCTTATCTTCAGTTTTATATAAAAGGGTATATTTATAGACGATGAAACCGACGTAAAGAAATTTTACAATAGGAAAAAGACTTTCAAGATGGCATTTTAAAATCAGCATTCAGATCACAGGTATGTACCTACCTAGACAAAGACGAGGAGACAAGACAGTGTAACAAGATAAATGGGTAGAAACATGGTTGTGTGTCGACATCGAAAAGGACTAAGAAAAAGTTTTAAAAAAATTAACTTCCTATTAACGAAATGTCTTAAAACACCAAAAGACAGTATACAGTTGTTCTTAGTCGGTATCCATATGGGTGTAGAGGAGGGAGGGATTGGAAGGAGGGTATAGAGAGGGGTGGGGTGGGAAGTCGGACAGTGTCTCGGGAAAAAACTCAAGGGACTCAGTGTGTCGTTTAAGGGTAACCGACGGATATAATGTATACCATAACGTTTAATGGGTACAACGAGAGAGGTATGTCGAGTGGAAGAGGGAGGAGGAGACGGAGATACAGGTATCCAGACCAGAGTTACAACCAAAGAGGTAACGACGGGACTTTCATTTAAGTAGTCCTGGTAGAAAAATCTAAGGTATCTATACGTAGTCATATGCTATAAATAGAAAAAGAAAGACTGAGTGAAGTGAGACAAATTATCCGAGATCTAAGTAGGCAGAGTAGTCTTGACTGAGTTTACATAAGGAAAAATACCGACTCATCATAAGGTAACATATATACATGGTGTCGAAGAAATAGGTAAGTAGACAGTTACCTGTTCATCCAGTTACGAAGGTACAAGATTGATAACATTTATCACGACGTCACTTGTAACCTCATGTACATAAAAAAAAGTTAAAACCAAAGGAGTCCTATATACGGTTCCTCACCCTAACGACCCAACATACCACCAAAATCAGGATCAAAAAATTCCTTAAGGTATGGCAGAAGGTATCACGGACATAGTTAAATGTAAGGATGGTTATCACGTTCTCACAGGGAAAAGGGGTGTGGGAAAGGTCGTAAATAACAAAGATCTGAAAAACTGCTCCCGGTAAGACCGACCACACTCCACTATAGAGTAACATCAAAACTAAACGTAAAGAACATTTATTACTTGTGACAACTCGTATAAAAGTACACAAACAATGGGTAGACATACAGAAGAAACCTCTTTACAGACAAACGGGTGAAAAACTAACCCAACAAACAAAAAGACCATAACTCAACATACTCGACGAACATATAACACCTTTAATTAGGAAACAGTCAACGAAATAAACGATAATAAAAGAGGGTAAGACTCCCAACAGAAAAGTGGAACAAATATCAAAGAAAACGACACGTTTTCGAAAATTCAAATTAGTACAAGATGAATAAATGAAAACAAAAATAAAGATAATGAGATCCTCCACCCAGTATCTCCTAGAACGAAACTAAATACAGTAGTTCACAAGACGGAGACAAAAGGAGATTCTCAAAGTATCAAAGACCAGAATGTAAATCCAGAAATTAGGTAAAACTCAAATAGAAACACATACCACAATCCTTCACAAGATTAAAGTAAGAAAATGTACATCGACAGGTCAAAAGGGTCGTGGTAAATAACTTGTCCGACAGAAAGGGGTAACATATAAGAACGGAGGAAACAGTTTTTGTTCCATGGGTATTCACGTACCCAAATAAAGACCCGAAAGATAGAACAAAGTAACCAGATACAAAGACAAAAAGACAGTCATGGTATGACAACTACTGACATCGAAACATCATATTGGACTTCAGTCCTTCCAACTAAGGAGGTCGAGGTAAAAACAAAGAGTTCTGACGAAACCGATGAACCCCAGAAAACACAAAGGTATACTTAACACTTTGAAAAACAAGATCGAGACACTTTTTTTACGGTAACCACTAAACTATCCCTAGTGTAAATTAGACATCTGACATAAACCGTCATATTAGTAAAGTGTTATAACTAAGAAGAATGGGTCCTTGTACCTTATAGAGAGGTAGACAATACAGTAGAAACTAAAGAAAGTAATCACAGAATATTAAAAGAAACATGTCAAGAAAACAGAGTAATCCATTCAAATAAGGATCTATAAATTAAGAAAAACAACGTTACTACTTACGCTAACTAAGTAATTAACGAGAAAGACTAAAAAGTAACAATCACATATCTTTACGTTCACTAAGGACACATAACTAAAACATAGGACGTTGAAACCATTTAGCCGACTAATCGAGATCATTAGAAGACTATGATATAAATCCCAAAAGATACATGTCATAGTACAGTGGACGTTTGTCACTCTCGAAATGAAGAAAAGCTAGACCTAAGGAAAATAAAGAAAAAGAAGAGACTAACGACATCGATCCTGAAGGTCTTAAAACAACTTATTATCACCACTTTCATCTATGGGAACAGAACAAGAACTAGAATCCCCCTTACGAAAGTCAAAAAGTGGTAACTCTTATTACAAACGACATCCGAATAGTATATACGATACTGAAGGGACCATCGAGTCTACCATTTCGCAGACGGATGTTACACCCTCTGGGCCCAAGTTAGGGACCCAGCCCTTCTAGAGGACCTCTTCCTTTACCGTGGGGTGAGGTCATAAGAACGGACCTTTTAGGGTACCTACCACCTTGGACCATCCGATATCAGGTACCCCAGCGTTTCTTGACCTGTGCTGACTCACTGAAGTAAAAGCGAAAGAAAGTGAAATAGTATATACCGGAAATGAAATGGTATGTCGAAGGAAGATACGAGTAAAAACTTCTCAAAAGTAGTATTTATCCACGACTTAAAACAGTTTCCGAAAAAGAAGTAGATAACTCTACTACTATACCAAAAATAGAGAGTTAAACAATTATACCACATAGTGTAACTAACTAAAGACATATCACTTCTTAGAAACATAGGGAACTTATTTGGGGTGAACTAATACCACATACTCGAAAATACAACGACTTAAGATAAACGATTTTACCACAACTCATTAAAACGTAGATACGAGTAGTCACTATAACCTGACATCAAAAGAAAAAAACACAATAGAAGAAGACCAAAACAATAGTCCCACTACCACGGCAGTATCTTACTTAAACCTTCACAAAGAAGGAGACGTTAAAAAACTTTCTCAAAATCCTATCCGTAATCGAGAAGAGATTCACAAACTATCTTAAGAGACACTTCTGAAAACTAGAACCAGAAAACAAAAAGCCCCTCTAAAACCTAGTGTCGAATTTAAAGTCACGAACATTAATCTAACAAGTATTAAAGATAAAGAAGGACTAAGTCAGAACTTCTAACTTACAAAGATTCTTAGACAGATAAAGAAGGTCTAATAGCTAAAATAACGGTAACATCAACAAGTAATATCAGTATTGGGAAACTTAAGACGTAATAGACAACATTGGAGAGGAGAAAGTAAAGATTAAAACAACTAAACTAAGAAGAGAGAAAAAGAACTATTCAGACCGATTCCGAAACAGTTAAAACAAATAGAAGAGTTGCTTGGTCAAAAATTAAAATAATTAGAAATGATAAAGAAAGTAAAGAAAAGTAAATAAAGACCAACTAAGAAATACTAAAGAAAGGTAGATAATTAAAACCCCTAAAAAAAGAAGAAAAAGGTCAACAAAATCCACATTACAATCCAACAGATAAACTACAAAAAGAACAAAGAACCCTTTATCTACCCCTTTGTCACCTTTGCCACAGTCTGAAATAAAAAACCCCGAGGTTTTAGTGACGTCTACCACTAACGTCGGTACTTTAAATTTCTACGAATGAGGAACGTTCCTTTTCAATACTGGTTGGATCTATCGCATAAGTTTTCGTCTCTATAATGAAATGGTTGTTTCCAGGTAGATCAGTTCCGATACCAAAAAGGTCACCAGCACATACCTACACTCTCGACCTGGTACTTCTTTCGACTCCCGGCTTCTTAACTACGAAAACTTGACACACAACCTCTTCTGACAACTCTCAGGGAACCTGACATTCCTCTAGATTGGACAGATAGGATATCCTCTAGTCAGGACCCACAAGTAACCTTCCTGACTACGATTTCGACTTTAAAGGTATGAAATCGGTAGAGTACACTTCTAAATTGAGTAACCTTTTATGGGACTACGACCCTCCCTAATCCCCAATCCCCCTCTTCCCCTGCTGTCTCCTACTCTACCGACCCACCGTAGTGGCTGAGCTACCTACACTCAGACTCACTTGAGACCCTCTACCACTACCTGTCCCTCCGGACCACACGACACTAAGTACCACAACGTTTCTCAACCTAAGTTGACTCACTGACTTGACTTGGGACTTAGTACCTTATAGAAAGGTACATAAATACAGTAGAAACTAAATAAAGAAATCACAGAATATTAAAAACCATATGTACAGAAACAGAGGAATCCATCCAAATAAGGATCTATAAAATAACAAAAACAACGTTACCCCTTACCCTAACTAAGGAATTAAAGAGAAAGATTCAAAAGTAACAATCATATATCTTTACGTTCACTAAACATACATAAATGGAACGTAGTACACTGAAACGACTTAAGTGACTAATCGACATCACTAAAAGACTATCAAAGAAAGTCCAAAAGATACATATCATAGTAAAGTAGACGTTTGTCACTCTCAAAATGAAGAAGAAAAGACTAGACCTAAGGAAAATAAAGAAAAGTAAAAGATTAACAGTAACGATCTTGAAGGTTTTGATACAACTTATAACCCCTCACACCTGTGGGAACAGAACAAAGACTAGAATCTCTCTTACGAAAGTCAAAAAGTGGTGACTCTTATTACAAACGACACATGCAAAGTATATACGGGAAATGATACAACTTCATCCAAGGAAGATACGGGTAAAAAACTTCTCAAAAGTAATATTTACCCACGACTTAAAACAGTTTCCAAAAAAGACATAGATAACTTTATTAATATACAAAAATGGAAAGTTGTACAATTATACCACATAGTGTAACTAACTAAACGTATATAACTTCTTAGGAACGAAGGGACCTTATTTGGGCTGAACTAGTACCATATACTCGAAAAATTACATAACAACTTAAGACACACACTCTTAAGACAACTCCTCAAGACGTAGATACAAGAAGTCACTATAACCGGACATAACAGAAACGGACCAAAATCGTAGTCCCAATAACGTCAGAGTATCTTATTCAAACCTTCACAAATAGGGAGACATTAAAAAACCTTCTCAAAGTCTTTTTATCCGTAATCGAGAAGAAATATACAAACTATGTTTAGGGGACACTTCAGTAGACCGGGATTGGACCTCTACAAGGGACACATGAACTCTTCTTTTACATAAGAAGACGTAAACCTACCTTTCAGGATTTCTATGGTTAATCCAGGTAAACCAGATTACAAAGTAAATTCCAAACACAAAGAATAACTAAGAGACAAAACTACTGGACAGATAACCACATTCACCCCACAATTTCAGGGGATGATAATAACACAATGACAACTAAACGGGTGGGGAGTATGGACAATCACAAACGAAATACATAATTCTACGAGGATACAACCCACGTATTTATAAATATCGACAATACAGAAGAAGAACCTAACTAGGGACTAGTAAAACATCACAGGAAGAAACAGTGAATATTATAAGAAATAAAAATTCAGATAAGACAGACTTTATTCATAACGGTGAGACCGAAAGAAAACCAAAAGTAAGTGTACCTTATAGAAAAAGTTAGTAAAATGAGAGTTAGACATACATAGAGATCCAGACTTCACCAAGAGAACATCCGTATATATACCCAGAAAAAAAAAAAAAATTAAGTAAGTTAGTCGGACATAGAAACCAACCACGTAAATTAGGGAAATGTAAATCTATTAATAACTATGTATACAAGGATAACCGTAAAAGAACTAACAAAACCGAAACAAAAATATCTAGAAAGGAAAGAGGACACAAATGACCGATATATTCAGGGAAATCATAAACAACGTTCCGGTCAAACCACCACGACTTAAGAGAATTGAAGACGAACAGACATTTCGAAAATTATAGAGGTAGTTAAGACTTACTTTAGAAACGACCCATACCATTAGAACCAACATCTAAAAAGAGAAAGTATTGAATTTTATATAGGACGGTAAGGGAAGACCAGACGTCTCAAAGACGACTTTCAAGATGACAATTAACATACCCAAAAGGAACATACAATGTACAACGAAAAGGGAACGACGAAAATTATAAGAAAGAAACACGGATTAATTAGAGACAATTGAACTAATTATAAACAGAGTTACACAAAGAGGAACCCAGATAGGATATTCCCTGAGACGTGAAAAACCTGAACTATCTGATAAAAGAAAGGTACAACCTCTTCAAAAGTTGATATTAAAGAAGTTTTATAAGAGTCGCGGAAAGAAAAAAAGAAGAAGGAGACTCTGGGGACATTGAACTTACAACGACGTAAATTATAACAGGGTTTCCAGAGACTCCGATAGGAGTTAAGAAAAGTAAGAAAAGGGAAATAGGACGAGAAGTCGTCAATAAAGGTGGTAAGATAGAAGATTGAGTGAATAGACAAGGAGACGAAGTCAATAGGACGATAACCAAGGAAGATCTCATAAAGATTAAAGTCATTAACAATAAGTAGAGACAAACGAATAAGAAATAAAAAAGATACAGGAACCACTAAGATAATTGACACAATTTACAAAGAACGTAAAAGAGGCAAGAGAAAAGTTCAGAAGTCTCGTAGAAGTGATAGTAATCAGACTCAAAACAAAGTCCATCCAACGAATAAAGGAAAAGCAAATAAACCAGAACACTCAAAGAACGAGAAAACAAACACGACATAAAGAGACAGAAAAGTAGTAAAAAAAAAAAAAAAACATTGAACGAGGTGTACTCCAGAGAAAAAGGGTCCAAAATCCCAATATAAAGAGAAGGGAAACCAAAAAGTGAACCTCCCTTTCCAACCAACTCACCAAACACAACTAAAAAACAATCCCCACTGAACACGGACACAAAATCACCCTCCTCTAGTTTGTCTAGTTCGTCCATTGATGTCTTTATTACTCTGTATATGTGTGTAAAGGTGTGTATGTCAATGTTGGTTTCATGAGATTTCTTTTTTCATGTCCTCTAACTGAACCACTTGTTTCCTTTGGTTTTCACTACAGTTGGTTAATTTTCGTCTCGATCGATTACGAGTCAGACCTTTTGACTCGTACTCGTCTCCCGAGTATCCCTTATATCGTTTCTCTCCAGTTGTTAAATTGAATGAACCACTTTTTTCTTACTCACTTCCTTTTTTCCCTCTTTTTTTTCCTCCCTCCCTTTTCACTTTTCCTCCCCTTACCTTTTCTCCCATCTTTTTCTCTCTCTCTTTTCCTTTTTGTCTTTTCGTTTCTATTTATCTACATACACCTTCTCTAAATATATATAAGTCCTTATCGATGTCGACCGTTCCTTGATATCCTTTTCGTCAACTTTTTTATTTTTTGTTTTATTTTTTTGAGTAAAGTTCCTCGAATCGGACCACCCGACGGTAGATACCCCAGCGTGTCTCACCCTGTGCCGACTTCGCTGAATCGTCGTCGTCGTCGTCGGCGTCGGACAGGGGGACCTCCTGACCCCAGAAGACGACAACGGATCTCGAACGAAACACCCTCAACAAGGTATAGAACCACTCAAAAACTATATAAACACCCCTCCGACCGCTAGTGGAGTGGATGAGGAGACGGTAGAAAAAAGCAGAGGGGTGACTAAGAACTTTACACCAGTACATTCATAAGGTCAAGTTACCTACAAAACTAATAAAAACTGGGAAATTTAAAGGTATATTTAAGTTTTTAGTCCAATAGTAAAATTCTTTTGAGAGAATCTGTATTGACCCTAACGAACAAATACCTAGTTAAACGTCTCTATACCGTAGAAATATTATAGTCATAAGGTTGGGTACTTAGACTATATATGAGGTGTTAATAAATTAAAAATTTTTTAGAGGTGAGACATATACAAAAAGTCAAAAGACCCATGAATCTGAAGAAAGTGAAGAAAACAATCTTAAAAACGATCCATAAACTTCTAAAAAACATATTTGTCTTTGAAAATTTAAATTTTTATATTTTGCGTACATTCTTAATTTCTAAAATTTTAAATTTTTTTATTTTATTTTATTTCAGAGGGCGATTTTTTTTTATTTATGTTATTTTTATTTTATTTTTATATTGACAACTACTTTATGTCTTTATTTAATTGAATATAACTGGAAAATCGGTTATTTGGTTTGATAAAGTGAGTGATTAGGATTTTTTATATAGACATCTAAGAAAAGATCAATAATATTAAAAAACATGAAAATCAGTGAAATCATGTACCAAAATCAAACCCTTCTACTATTTTTAAGACCTCCACCTATAACCAATATCTACACCTTGTTACACTTACATAAATCACGGTAGTTTGACACGGAAATTTTTTACCAAGTTTTCCATGTAAAACACAATATACATAAAATGGTGTTAAATTTTTTCTCTACGACTACTATAGACGTCACATGAGTACCAACCATCACAGAAGTCTTAAAGAAATGGAGAGAGTACTGAATAATAATAATCCAATCTGCGTTTCCACATCCCTTGACAGGTTTTACACAAAGAGTCACAGGGTACACCATAAGACCAGTTTTGTTTTTATAGAGATTGACTTAATTTGATTTGTTGAGACCAAGTAACCAAAAGAAAAAGGAATCGTCTAAAAGTATTCCTTTCGAAACCAAATTGACTATTTTTGATGTCTTTTTTATACTTTCAGGGGTTTACTATTTTAGGTTTCATATACCATTGACCTTTGAGAGTACCATGAGACTTCATGAGACTTGTACTCCTGTGTCACTTACTCCTTTTTACAGAAACTTGACGATATCTTACTAAGATCCTGTATCATAGTTCACTTTTTTTTCGTTCTAAGTTTCCTAAGTTTTATAAATTTAGATCAGAACTTTGATGTATGTTACTCTGATCAGTCAAACAACTTCTTAGTATACTCCATTGACTGGGGTCCTGGGAAACTTTTACAGTCATATTACTTATAGGTCTTTTCTATCTATATTTCCATTATTTACATAAGATCAAATTTTCTCTAATGTCTCTGAACTGTTACTTTACGACATTCATTAGGAAATAACTTAGGACCCAGGTTGTTGTTGTTGTTTTTAAAAATTTTTGTAGAAACCTTTTAAACTTATACTTGATATATAACAATATAAAAAGGTACAATGAAAAGAACCAACACTATAACCAAAAACATCAATATATCCTTTTATAATACCAAGAATGTCTATATACAACTTCTTAAACCACTATTTCACAGTCTTATAGACGTTGAACACAAGTTCATTAAGACTTCCTATATACACCTCTTATCGAGATCGACTTCCATATCTCCACGAGTAATATGATAATGAAGTTGAGTTTTCGTCTAAACTTTAAAAAGTTTGTTTTTCAATTCCCCCCTTTTCCCTACAAGTCCTATTTTCTATTAAATTTTAATCTTGATTCGGGAAATGAATAAAACATCAAGTAACTCAAATGTAAATTCAAACGTTAAACTCAAATGTAAATTCAAACGTCAAACTCAAATGTAAATTCATTACAATTTCTCAATTATCTAACCAGTAGGATTGGTTTATTCGGAAGGAACTTACGGACAATATAGACTCCACACCATCCATAATGATCTCTTATCTGTACATATTACTTACCTTCCTCTTTTCTCGGTTTTGTCTTTTTACTAGTTGTATTACCTACTTCAATATCACTTTTGGAGTTGTATCTTATTAACACACACAGAGTTTTCAACCAGAAATAAAAGAGGCTCTCGAGAGTAACTTTTCTTTACACAAACGAACGTAATCTACCAAAAGACCTCTGACTGTAAACAAAAATTTCAAACTTTCGATTTTGGTAACCCAAGTCAAAGTGACTTCACATCATAAAGTTTGGTGACTACTAACGAATACAGTATGTCATGTATTTTACTGTATCATTTACCTCAGTCCCTTACGAAGAAACTCAACTACAGTTTCCACTTGAAAATTGATCCGTTTACCATACTTAATTTCGTAAGATTTGTGTCCCTTGTCGTACATGTTTCTTGTTTTTGTCTTCCCCTTGAACCGCGAGTAAACCCTTGAGTCTCTTCCAGTCATACAGACCTCGTGTGTTTCCCCTTTCTACTTAAATTCTTTGTCTGACCTTGGGAGATAGGGAGAAATGGGGAAGTAAGGAGTGAAGGGGGTAGAGATAATCGAACAGTTGGTATTCCCCCGTGGGTTCTGGGTCATGGACCAGACACCAGACGCACGGTAAGGTTTCTATGAAGGAAAGAAGGAACCCCAATATGTCTTGGTAGAACCCGTCGAGAGTAGGGAAAGTGTATACGGACACGGTTGACTCATCGTTTCCCTTTTGTCTTCACTGACTCAAGGTTCAATGACGGTGGTGTATTATCTACGACACACAGAGTATGAGGGAGAACCCAATCTTTAGTCTTATCGACGGAATCTGTGTACCCCTAACTGTTACATCAGGACGAAAGTAATACTACTAAAAAACGAAACCTAAGGTGTAGTTTTGATTAAAAAGTCTCGAGCTCTTAACGACAAAAATATCCTCCTGTTTTCTTCTCACAAACCAAAATAAAAAATGTTACAGAGATAACAAGGACCAAAACAAAACACAAAAAAAAAAAAAAAAACAGGAATCACCTGTAACATACCGTGGTTCCGTAAATCTTATTAAGTCGTACGGACAAATCTTTAGTACATCTAGTCATCCTTATCACATTGAAACCCTATGGTCTAGATACGACGATGACGATGACGACGACGACGATTCAGCGAAGTCAGTACAGGTTGAGACACGTTGGGGTATCTGCCGTCGAGTGATCCGAGGGGGCAGGGACCCTAAGAGGTCCGTTCTTGTGACTTCACCCAACGGTAAAGGAAGAGGTCTAGATACTTCATCGTATTTAGAATCTAAACGACTCTATATCATTTCGAAACGACGACGACGATTCAGTGAATTCAGTACAGGTTGAGACACGCTGGGGTATCTACCGTCGGGTGGTCCGAGGGGGCAGGGACCCTAAGAGGTCCGTTGTTGTGACCTCACCCAACGGTAAAGGAAGAGGTTACGTACTTTCACTTTTCACTTTCACTTCAACGAGTCAGCACAGGTTGGGAGTCGCTGGGGTACCTGACGTCGGAAGGTCCGAGGAGGTAGGCATTTCGAAATCTACTGAAATTATCTTTCTTGTTTACATTTTTAGAATTCTCTTTCACTGTACTACATACAAAAAAAAGGAAATAAAGATAAAAAATCAATAAGATCCCAACTATTTTACTTAGTTTTCTACATCGTGATTACTTAACCAATATCTGTATTGGGGTGTAACCCGAATGAAAACCCTTCTGGATTCCCAAGAGTCTGGTGTGGTAGATGGTATCGGTCCTGAGGGTCCAGGACCATAACCTCACCGGGTCTTGACCGAAACCAAAGGTTGACGTGATTATAATCACTTAATTCACGATTAAGTGAATTAATAGGTAGGTGGTATAGATAAGACGTGGTCACAAAGTGGATAACCTCCCCTTCCGTTAATCCATTTTGACTCCTTTAAGTAACAATAAAACGTAAGACACACATTAACCAACTCTGGGAAGATTATTCTTTACTATAAAACAAAAGATCGATTGTATTCTTGTTTTGAATAGTCTGGGTGTAGTCAAAGAAGATACATTTACTGTACTGACTATCTAACGTTCTACTTCACTAATGTTAAATAGAACTAAGACACTTCTGAATAAGACACGTATGATTACTTTTTTTTTTTTCCTTTTTGTCGGGTGGAGGGAAAAGTCCCATACAGTCAGGACACTTGATTTAATCGTCTATGTGTGAAATAACAGTCGAAGAATAATTGACACACTCCCCAGATCTAACTACTCCATTTCCCGTTCTAGGGAAAAGAAATACTACCGTCTATTAAGACAATAAATTAGTCGCTTGACAACCATTTCTTAGGAGGACGTCATGTCCTTTGGGGCCAAGTTAAGGACTCAGTCCTTCTAGGTACCTCTTCCATATCCGATGGGTGAGGTCATAAGAACCCGAGGGGAACACCGAGTCGACCATTTCTTAGGTGGACGTCACACCCTCTGGACCCAAGTTAGGGACCCAACCCTTCTAGGGAACCTCTTCCCTTTCCGATGGGTGAGGTCATAAGACCGGACCTCTTAAGGTACCTCCAGTGTTTCTCAGTCTGTGTTGACTCACTGAACGTGATTACCATTATTTTGGTCTATTCAAACTGTTGACCTTCTCCTTTCAGTTTAATTTTTTTTTTTTCTTAGATTTAAAGAGACCTAGACTTGATCTAACTTTAAAATAAAACAACTTATATAGTGAAAGTTTAAATAAAAAGTAAATTTGTGGTGTGGAGTCCCCTAATAAAAACATGGTGTTTTCGGACCAGTACCCAGACTTTTCGTCAAATCGTGAAAGAAATAAAATAAAGGTTTTGAATCGTCATGAAACCTTTACTGATTTCTTTTTTATTATCGATTTTACTCTACCTTAAGTTGTGAAATTGGAGTCGTAAGTCGGTTTATCTTAAAATTCCGAGACTTAACATTTGAGTAAGGTAAACTGAACTAAAATCCCAGTGTAACTCGGTTTTGATTGAATACACGGAACTTAAGTGACGAAACTTGACTTTTCATTTGATAAATGAAGGAGGGTTACTCTTATGTAATACGACTTTCTAACGAAGGACAAACAGGATCTCCCCAAAGGGAAGGGACTTTCTTCAGTATTAAACCCAGTCGACAGAGACGTCCCCGGTAGGGACTGTCGAAAGAGTCCTATTCACTCTAGTCTTTTCGTGGTTCGACAGCATTATATACTTCGATTTCCGAACCATCTCGGGGAAGTAACGTCTCCCGAGATTAAAATTTATACCGGACTTAAGACTTCAGTGTCTTCTCCTTGTGTAAAGGGGGTTCACTGAAGACGACTTGGTGTCACACCTAACAAAGTCTACGAAGACTTTCCAAACGACAGGACGCACCTATAAAAGCTGGTAGACATCCTCCTCACGGGTCTTTTACAACATGGAGAAAAACCACACTGTAACCTTCCACGACCTCTTATTTTTATTAGGACCTAGTTGTATACTCAGTTTACGACATAAATAGGTAAGACGTCAATCCTTTGTTTTTGAATTTTACGGTGGAACGGTTTTTATTGTCCGTTAATTTCATACAACTTAGGTGCTATGATGTACACCATCGGTTCACAAGAGTTCTTCGTAATAACATCTCCTTATTAACATCTCCTTATTACCCCAAAGAACAGAAAATAAAAGGGGACTATTAAGGGTGGAAAACGGAAACTTTTCTTTACTTCTAGAGAAGACCAAAATATGTCCCATCATAGTGGTGAAGACGAATAATAAAAGTTACTGACAGGACCGTTTAAGACTACGATTTAAGACCAGACTTCCTCAGGTTCACTCCTTCATACTTGTAGGTGTCTGACGGTGTAAGTGTGTCGATCTTTTTAGTTAAGTCAACTTTCATGTGTACGTTAGATGGAGTCCACACTACCAGTCGTATAATGGTCCAGTCGTGGAAGTATTAAGAAAGAGAGATCACTCCGGGACACCCTCTGTCCGGTGTATGAGACTGAACAGAAATGACTCATAAAAGTACGGTCGTACGAGGGAAGAGACTTTCCGTCGACCTTAACCTCCTTTTACCTTTTGAGTAGAATTCTACTTTACCTTCCGCGTTTCCTCGAATTTCCTCCGTCACTAACAGTCAGTCCGTCTTTATGCCCCGAAACGATGTTAATACGGAACATTTACACGGATGGAAGGTAGTGTCACGAAAGATAGATCGTAAAGACCATGTTTTTTAAGACCTTTCATACTTTTATTCCTCGCGTGGTACATCATAGCATCCCCTGTCTCCCTATCTTTCATTTTCAAATTTCTTTTACGTTCCTGGTGGTAACGTTTTATTTACCTTTATGTCAAGATCCTGAAGATTTGGTGTGATCACTTCGACATCCAAAGTGTCACAACATTAGACCCAAGATTCTCATTTATTACATAGGAAAAACACCTTTCCTCACCATATTCTATTGTGTCATCATCTTTTGTTGATTTTTTATCACAGTACTACGTTTGTTTTAAGTCACTTTCTCCAATGTAGTCGTATTCATTTTTTGATTTTGACTCTTTATGTTAACTTCGTACTATATACCTAATATATTTATCTCTTAGTTTAATTTTTGTAAAAAAGTCGTTGTCAACATTGGACTCTTGTTATCTTTGTCCGACCTTCCGTATACCTAGTCCATAAAGAACAATGACACATCCGACGTACGACACCCTACACCCTATAAGAGAACACTCCGAACTGACGACACATTTACCTATAATCTTCTCACAACTCTGTTTTTCTGAGTTAAGTCTCTTCAATCTATCTCTTATACTTCTTCCCGTGTTATCAAGTAGGTTCTTTACGTTTTTTATTTTTTTATTTTTTAAAATGATCTTTAGATGTTACCTAATGTTAATTGTTACTATGGGTCCTTGTGACTTGTAAATCCTAAGACAGTTTAATTGACGTTACACACACTTCTAGTAGACCTTGGATCTGTAATTACTGTACTGGAAGTTTTCTTCGATCGGATGGAGGAATTTCCCTACCACTTTTATATGAGACTAACTGATCTAATTTTTCTATTAACCTTTACTATCAGACCCTTTCTGACACATTCTCTAATACTTTTCCACCTTCCTTCGGTTTCTTTCGAGTTTCGATTACTGATATTTATACACTGTGTATCCCCTCTCTTTTTCCTTTTTCCTTATATGGAATGACTTCAATATTTTGTCAAGTCAAAACTCGAGATATTAAACTTTCATATAACAGATAGATCAGGAATTCCACGTCTATTGTTTGGTATGAGGTATCTCGTATTTCTCTAATTCCGTCTTCTTTGGGGTTATACTGGGTGTCTCAGTATTTGTTCTCAGTATTTAGGGGTAATTTCCGTATGAATACTGACTAATCTTCCGATGAGAGTAAATACTATTTCTTACCGTTCGGAAGGGTGTTTAGAACTCTAGATCTTTCACAAGAGGAGTAAATGGAACGGCACCCACTGTTTATTGTTGTTTTCTTTAAATCAGGTTTAAAGATCAATGAACCTTTATGATTTAAGAAGTACAATTTCGAAAACTCCTGTCAAATTGGTCTATTAATGAGTCAGGTTGTTTTCTTTTGAAATCTGATGACAATTCTACTTTTTATTTTCTCCATTAAGGTTTATTTGGTAATTTCGTCTATCATAAGTCATATCATCCTTACTGGGTCACCCTTTAATCATACTAAATTATAAACTGAACCGGTAACTAAGTGACAATCGGAACGTATGTTAGACTTATGATACAGGTACCCTACATCGACATTCACCTTGGTATATAAATGACAGGAACAAACGAATCAGAAAATATTCGGTCGTATTGTTTACGAGGACCCATAGAACAAGTGAACCAACCTGATAGTCCTAAACAAACGTCATCTGTATTTACTGGGTTCAAGAAACCACAGTAGTACCTCGTACTTGTTCTCCTGTCTTAAAGAGATAGTCTAAGGGACACTGAAAGGTGTCATAAATTAGATACAAAGTGGTGGATCCTGAAGTGAGAGACTTATATCTGACTCGATTCATACATATCTAGTTTCAAGAATTAGGGGAATTTACCATCCGTCGCAAGGTAAAGACACGTATAAGCAAATGAAAAAGATTCTTATATAGTGACCGGTAAGTAGACTTTTTCAATTCTTTCCGGAAAGTAATTAGGTTCTTGTATAACATCACGGAAGTGATACATTCTGTGATCTAAGACACTAATATTTTCATTTATACTATCATCAACGGGAATTCGTCAAAAGTCAGGTCGTCCCATTTGTTCGGGGTCTGTCAAAGTTTCTACGTCATTACTGTACGTATCTCGAACCTAGGTCTCTTAATGTCTCCTTTCCCCCTATTCTAATCTCAAAGAAGGACTTAAACGTATTTTAATATCGTTAATCCTTGGTTTCAACCCTGTGGTTCTATCTTGTTAATTATTCACTCAGGTTGTTAAACGTACACACACTTAGTTACACGTATCTCCGTATGTCGTCAACCCAAAACGTCCCGAAATAAAATTCGTTAATTAAAAATTCTCGGACCTTATGATGCAAATAAGTAGTAGAACGTGTGTGTAGACCTTTCTACGATCCTTGGAGATGGTATTGATTAACTTTGTTTACCGAGAACAACACCGTAATACTTACCGATCCGTTTGTTATAACGTGACATGAAATCGTCTAAGACGGTGTCTGATTACCCTTTTTTCAGTTTTAGGATGGTCTATAGAGGGGATTAACTATGTTCCTGCGAACTATCCGTCCCTACTGTTTACCATTTTGTTTTCCTTTATATTTCTTTTTACCGGGGTCACGTAACCCAAACCTTTAATTCATAAAAAAATTCCTTATTGGATCGTACATATAAAGTCGTTTCTAGTCAATTTTCGTCATTCATTAGGTAGAGAGAAGATGAACAGTAGACGGGACTGGATCCCTTTTAAACGAATTTATCGACCAAATTTACATCATAAAATCATTTAGGAAAATCCTTTGGGACTACTTATGGCAAGTTTCTCTCAATCTAAAGAATAACAATCTTTTACCACTGACAAATTTTTTACTAGTCGTGTGTACGTAACGAGATATTTGTGAGGATCTTGTTAAAAGTTGGTTTACATTCTATCTCTTTACTTTACACTAATGTGTGTGTGTATTTGTGTTTGTGGAAATGTGAGAATGTTTCCTCCCTCGTCCTTAGTACCTTTGGATGTACGAGACTAAAGACGTTTTCAGGGACCACAGAATCACCAACAACAGATAATCCTGAGAGGTGGACCTAACTTACTTAGTGTACATATTTCTTTTCCACCCTATTTCTTGTGTGAGACGTCTTATCTTCTTTTCCACAAAACTTCCACTAGTCTGATCCGACCCAGGTACAACGATTAACTAGTCGTCCCTATTTAATTAACAAACGGTAGGAAACCAAGGAGTGTAGGTATCACCGACTTTCAAAAATTTATCTTATATGTTACTTTAGTCTCAGTCGTCCTTACATCGATTAGGTGTACAAATTGACGTCAAACCCTTTTCTTGTCACGAGTTACGGAACGACCGTTCGGGACCTACGACTCATTCGACCACTCCAAGGGGACCTCTCATTCCACTCGACCCTCTTCTCCCCTTTGTTACCCAAAGGGACCGGTGTGTAAACGTTTCCGGAAAACTTTGACGTGTAAAGGACGGTCTCGTCATTCGTCTCGGTCAAAGTCCGTCGTCGTGAAAGGTTAATTTTCTTTCTTAATTTAAAATCTTTAACGAAAATCCCTTGTAATCTCTTCATTTGTTCTCTTTCTTCACTATATCGGTTTTAGTCCATCAAGAGTTCGTGTCCTCAGTACCGTGTCGTCTTACTAGTATTCGAAACCCGAACGTATACGGACCCAGTTAAGGAATCCGTGTCATTGCTCTTAAAGACTGTGACTGGTTCTATAAAGTATAGTTGTCGACTGTGTGAAACCCGTAAATAATACACAATCCGTAATCTGGACATAGGTAATAAAGATAGTTATGAATTAAGAAGAATGTCGAAGTAAAAAACTACTTTAAACCCTCTGTAGTTCATAGAACAGGTTCCAATACGTTGGTTATTTCTCATCTCAGTCCTAAAATCGAGTCAGAAATACTAATAAACACAGAGTCAACGTAAGAGACACTCTACCTTCACGACAATGATTGGAAGGTCCCACTGTCGATCATTGACAACCAAGAGAGAGAGGGAGAGACATTGGTAAACGAGGCAAGTCTTGAGTCTCATGTGGAGAATCTCACACGTGAAACCCAGCGACTACCAACCCGGGAACCTTAAGCGGGTCAAACGGGGTTTCTCTCACTAGGATTAAACTCTCTTTAGTGGTGGTGGTACACGTCCACGACCAGTCACATGGGTCGGGAGGACTTCGGGAAAGAGAAAGGAGAGACCAGAGTAAAGTGTCAACTAAAGTAGTTCAGAGAGTCGAAATTTCTGCGAGAGATACGACGACGGAGGGTTTGGGTGTAAGGGTCAAGACTTGGAAAGGAGTCTTGAGGTCCGTACTGTAAAGGTAAACCTATAGATTATCCATATGACATATGAACCGTACAGGTTTTGACTTGAGAACTAAAAGATGGGAACTCGACGTAGAACTTACATGGTCTTTAGTTAATCCCTCTCTGTAAAAATAGTCTGTCTTGTCACACGGGTCTCTATTTTCTCTTGACACTACCAAGTCACGTAGACCCTCGAACTTTGTAAAACCTTGTCTACCTTTCGTCTCATGTTCCTAGTTGTGTGTCCGCCACTCCGTTACCTTCCTCTGTGCGTCTAGTGTCTTCCGGAAGACACTTGATGTTTCCTAAACCTGTGATAATTCCTCTCCCGAACCACGGCGACTTCTTCAAATTCAATTCCCTTATTGTACTTTTGTAATCTGGGAGACCTCTTCTCTAGGAAGGATATACACACGGTACCCGAGGAAATCCTCAGACCCTTTCGTGTCTTTAGGGAAGAGTCTTCATCATTTCTTAGACGGACGTTACATCCTCTACACCAAAGTTAGGGACCCAGTCTTTCTAGGGGACCTCTTCCTTTTCCGTTGGGTGAGGTCATAAGAACGGATCGTACCTGTCTCCTCGGACCGTCTGATATAAGGAACTCCAGAGTTTTCTTGACCTGTACTGAATCGTCGATTTGCTACTGTATCTTAAAGTCTTCTCTGGTCAAAGTATCTTTATGTCACTAGTTTAAATTTTTATTTGATTACACATTACGTCGATATATAAACTAAGAAATAATTGACGTAATTTATTATTCCAAACACACGAATCAACGAGTCAGTATAGACTGAGAAACGTTGGGAAAGTTGACATCGGGTGGTCCGAAGAAACTGGCACCCTAAAGGGTCCGTTCTTATGACCTCACCCAACGGTAAAAGAGGAGGTCCCCTGGAAGGGCTGGGTCCCTAGCTTGGTGCATAGGACACAGAGGACGTAACGTCCATCTAAGAAATGGAAGACTCGGTAGTCTCTTCAGGTTATTCTAGATCCTCGTTCAGATTATTAACCAGTAAAACTTACCACCACTTGAATGTACGATAACCCCTATAAACGATGTCGCAATCACTTAACCCTTTTACACCAAAACAAACCCCTGATCGAGTATAGATGAAGTTCATTGTGACTTTAACCAAAGAGAAAAGTAGTATCTTCCTTTACGATTTAAAACCAAACTCTAATGACTTTCATTTCTATAAAAGAAAAAGTAGGTTCAAATACCTGGTCACTTAGATAGGTCCCAGGTCTGAATCTGAGAGATAACATCCACTATGTCTCTTATTTGCACCCTCACTCTTACTCATTCCCACCTCCGACACTCCGAACACTACTCTGTCCCTTTCATCAATCTTTATATAATGGTATCAAGTCTACTCTTCACTCCTTTGAACTTTCCTCGTTAAGGAAATTTTGGTTACATTGTGTATAAGTGAAGGGTTTATCTAGTAAACTTCCCGTTAAAAATATAATCCTTACTGTATAGTGTTCAAGGAACATTTATCTTAGGGGGAATGGAATAAATTCCAAATTAAATATAATTGAAACTCTATACGTCTGAAGTCTCTGTGTCAGAAAAGACCTCTCTATGTTAACACGATCAAGATAAAAGCTTCGAGTAAATCTTGTACCACCCTTCTTCTGACTCATCAAAATTTAACACTAGATCCCTTTTCTAGAACAGACACATAAAATACGGAAACAAAAATTTATACGTACACACATACGTGTGTGGTGTGTGTGTATGTTTGTGTGTGTGTGTGTTTGTGTGTGTGTGTGACGAATTATAGGACTGTAGACACTGTCATTGTTTATCGGACCTAGTTCTCTCGACTTAACACGGAAGGAAGTAAAGTTTGTTTGAAAAGTTCTTGTCCCACAAACCTCGGTTCTTATCCAATATTTCCTTGTCTCTAGGTCCCTCAGTGGAAAGTTCTGGATAAATAGAGCATTCAACTTGACTTTCGAAGATAGAACAATACCTGAGAATTTGAGATGATAGACAAAATACCACAGAATAACTTAAAAGATGCGTCTTTGACATTTCATCCGAAAGGATAGGAAGTAAAAATAACGGTTATCGTCATCATTTCCTTCCCTTTTCCAAACCTGAGTTAATGACCAAAAATCTACAAAGGAAAAAAGTACTGACACGTAAAACGGAGAGGTTCGTCTCTTGTAAGAAACTGTACTTCCAGGGCGTAGAAGACGATTTCCGACTTGAAACGTACATCATCTAAACAACTGATTCTTTATAGAGTAGAGTTGTATCTTATCTGTAATACATGTGTTGAACTCTTGGTTGCAAAGACCCAAGGTCGAAGAGGTGAATAATCGACATACTAGGACCCGTTTAAATTTATGATATGGTAAAAATTTAACATGTTTTTCGTATTCCAATCTTGAATGTTATGGAAAGAGTTTCTCTAGAATACTGTCAATTCAATCATGTGAATTTTTGGTGAGTGATGTCCTAGACCGTCCGTTAACGAACTATTTACAACCCATAAGAATAGATGTCCGAAGGGACCACCGAGTACACCATTTCTTAGACGGACTTTCTGGGTCCAAGTTAGGGACTCAACCCTTCTAGTAGATATACCCTTTATGTGTGTCCGTAGGATGTGTTCATCTTTAAGGATATCTGTGAACGAAATCCAATATTTTTCCCCCTTTCTCTATTAATACGAGGATAGTCTAGACTGAAGTGACTCTAACCTTTGTACGAAATAAAAGTAAACTTTGTGAAATCTTCTATCTCAAACCAACTTACAAACTCAAGGACCAGATTTATTGGGGTTGGTTAATCTTAAATCAGACTTGTTGTATATTTCGAATGATGAGATTGACTTCAACGTTTAGAAAGTTTTTGTTAGAACTAGAAGAACTGGTCTAGTCTTCCTGTTTTCATGATTAACGGAAGGGGTTGGTATGTCTTCATGATTCTTTTACTTTTAAGTTGTTGTCATTGTTCCTTCCTTCGAGAATTGTCAACATTTGGAAACCCTTAACGACAAAGAAGTGCAAGCTTCAAGTCAAGGACAGTGAAGACATAAGAGTCGATTCAGACACCCGCTCTTCCCTTCCAATAAAGTGACATCCCGTAAATATTGTTTGATTTCCTCTACCTCACTTTCTCTACACGTAAATACATCAGGAACCACTATACAGTTTTCTCACTTATACAACAAAGAGGAAGGTAAACCGGGAACCTTCTATTCTTGACAGTGAAGAATAAATACAGTATCTGTTTTCGTATCCACAGACCACCTTTTCCGTTTTCCTTCTATAATAGAAAATTTTCGTTAGTATATTAAGTTAAGGTAATATATGTAATATTATATATACAATAACAATATATTCTTTCGTAGTGTTAGAATCTCTAAATTTTCTTGTTAAATAATAGAGCGTCAAGATATATACAGTCTTCAGACCGTGTTGTACCGACCCAAGAGACGAGTCCCATGTCGTTTCTACTATAGTCCCACAATCAGGACTACAACCGGTCGACACACGAGGAGACCTCCGAGTAGATCCCTTTCTAGAGGGAGACACGAAGAAGTCCAATAAAACCTTAAGTAAATGGACGTCAACTTCCTGACTCCAACAGTCAACCCCCGACTAGAGTCGTTGATCTTCGGAGAGAGTCCAGGAACGGTACACAGGGGTATCCGTCAAGTGTCATACCTACGACCCGAAGAAGGTCCGGACGGATTCACGTAGAGAGACTGAAGGAGAGAATCTGTTGGTCGTTCTTTTAAGCCCGAGTACACTAGTTGATCTTGTCAGAAAAACATAATTCTAGTTGACTAAACCCTGAAATTAATGTACCCGTTTTAAGGATAATTACTAACCCTAAAGTCCCCCTGGTAGAATTTAAAGACGGATAGGTTTTTATGTATATGTTCCATATAAATTTATATGTTCTATATAACAACAAATCAACGATTCAACACAGACTGAGAGAACACTGGGGTACCTGACATCAGACGGTCTGGGGAAACAGGTACCCTAAAGACTCCGTGCTTATGACCTCACCCAACGGTAAAGGAAGAGGTCTGAAAACTGACAAACCTAGGTTTCAAATATGTGAAATGAGGTATGATCACCAAGAGTTTGTAATCTTACTTAAACTTAGTTTCTTTTGACCAATTTGTACAATTAAAGATCCGGGAGGAGGGTCTATAAGACTAGAAGATCTAGTACCAGACCTTTAACGACAAGCGTTTTAGAACGAGATATCGTCAAAGGGTTCACCGATTGTGTTCGAACGGATGAACTTCTTGTCTATAAAATTGTGGTTTTTAAATCTTGTATGTCTTATTCTCTATTATAGAATGTAGGAATAAAAAGTGTCAATAAGTATCTTACCATTGTTTTAAAAGTACCTTAAATGATTCGGATCCTGACTGTAAACCCTTGACGACAAGAAATGGTATCAACCTTATAAAAATTTAATCGACAAATATATTGTATGTATTCAGTAATTAATAAGTAATTTATTTTAAAATGATATTAAATTTAGTATTCCCATGAAATTATATTATAATTTTTTATAATTGAGGGGTTTCTGTAAGGTCCTTGGTTGACTATCAAACAAGAAAACGTTGGGGTACCTGACATCGGGTAGTCCGAGGAGACAGGTACCCTAAAGGGTCCGTTTTTATGATCTCACCCAACGGTAAAGGTAGAAGTCCCCTAGAAGGACTGAGTCCCTAACTTAGGTGTAGAGAACGAACCGTCCACCTAAGAAATGGTGACTCGGTGGATACTCCAATTGTTATAAAATAGGATATTGAAATTGGAGTCTTACAATTATTACCGTTGTCCTCGGAAAACTAGAACAAAAGTGCCGAAGATAAGGGTTTCTCAAAAGTAACGAACATTTTGTGTATTGACTATATACAGACACAAATGGGTGTATATTGTTATATACACACTTATATATAAGATTGAATAATCACTGTCAATGACATAGTGTATATGAACAGAGACCGAAAGTCGAAAGGTTTTATGGTCTTAATCAGTAACATTTATTAGAGATACCGTTGTTTTACTAGTATAGTACAGTCTTTATTATGACTAAGTATTTTATAACCCCTTATATCATCTCGATTCTCTAGAATTATTCCCTGTTTTCTTTACCTTCTTAATTCGTCTTAAAAGGTTTATTACTAGTATAATGTTAATGGTAGGTATAGTTTATATCGTGTACTTTCAACGTAGAATGAGACACAAGTCTTAAATCGTCCTTTACGTTTTTATCACATTTCAGTTTTAAAGGAAACTTTTGGTTTATTTTCCTGTCTTGTCTCGTGTGAAAAAAGTCAATTCGGAATCAAGTTCATAAACCGAATTCAAACCCCTCCCCGTAAAACATAAAATTTCTGTAACCAAAAAATAAAACAACAACACAATGACAACACGACTAAAACGACTCAGGTATAATAAAGTGACTAACTGACATTACCTGTATACTATATCAAGAGATCGAAATTTAAAAAAAAATTTCAAAATTTCGAGAAACTCAACTAAAGATAGGGATTGACGGACCTCCTAAGTGTCTGTACCACTAGAAATTCGACTTACGTTGATTTAAACTTTTTCATCCACGATATCCATCACAATCAGTGAATCAGTACAGGTTGAGAAACGTTGAGGTACCTGCTTCCAGTGGTCTGAGGAGACAGGTACCTTAAGAGGTCCGTTCTTATGACTTCACCCATCGGTAAGGGAAGAAGTCCCCTAGAAGGGCTGGGTCTCTACTTTGGACCCTGAGGGAACAACTCCCGTCTAAGAAATGGTAGACTCGGTGGTCCCTTCGCATTTTTCATTCTTTTCTTCCGTCTATTTCCTTCTTCTCTATTCGACTCCCAAATTTTTACTTTTCGTTCACAGGTGTACACAAGGGTGGTAACAAAATAAATAAAATAAAAAAATTAAAAATAAAAATGAAATAAAATGAAATGTTATGACATAACCAAAACGGTATGTAACTGTACTTAGGTGGTGCCCACATGTACTCAAGGGTTTGTACTTGGGGGGAGGGTGGAGGGTGGGGTATAGTAGAGAGACCTAGTAGGGACACGTGGTCGGGGTTCGTAGGACATAGGGCGTAGTTTGTATCTGACCGCTAAGCAAAGAATGTACTATCATATGTACAAAGTTACGGTAAGAGGGTTTAGTAGGGTGGGAGAGGGAAAGGGAGTCTCAGGCTTTCAGGCGAGATGTGTAGACACAGAGAAAACGACAGAGCGTATGTCCCAGTAGTAATGGTAGAAAGATTTAAGGTATATATACACAATCATATGACATGACCACAAAAAGAAGGACCGAATGAAGTGAGACATATTAGCCGAGGTCAAAGTAGGTTAACAAAATTTATTTGTAGAATACCTTTGTCGAAAATACCTGTGATTTTATCATAAAAAGTCGAAACAACTATTCGTTTAACTCACGAATTCTTAAGAACGATCCGAATGTAATTGTTTACAACGTTTGGGAATGTAAAAGGAAAAAGAAAAAAAGTAATGTGAAAAGAAGGTGGAAGCGAGTAAATTGGGTGACGAGGGGTGGGGCGGGGTGGGTGGAGACACCCAAAAAAGAAAATCTAAGATGTCTCTTCACTCTAGTATGTCATAAATGGAAAGAGACACACTGAATAAAGTGAATCGTATTACGGGAGATCCAGGTAAGTACAATAATTGTTTACCGTCCTAAAGAAAGAAAAATACCGACTTATTCTAAGGAAACATATATATGGTGTGAAAGAAATAGGTAGGTAGTTACTTTCTCTAATAACTATAGACATCAGATAAAGACATGACAACTTATTGAATTTAAATTTAATTAATCTTAATTTATGTCATTCTTTAGGACAAGGAGTCAGTGTGATCAACATAAAGTGTACGAGGGTTCGTGACGTACACCGATCTCCGATGGTATAAACTTTCTACATCGCCAAGTCATACTGTCCAGGACTGTAGTTCGGGTGGTTCGTGCTTCTCTCCTTTCCTTTCCAGGAGAGAAGTAGGAACACAGAAATTCTTTTTTTAAGAAAGGGTCTGTGAGAAATCGTCGCCAGACTAATTTAATCAGTCGTGACCTATAATCTCATTGGTGACTGTAAAAACCGAATTCCTGACAGACCATGACCGGGGATGTCTGAGACGGTGTCATATCGACAGGGGTTTGGGATATCTATTATTGCGGTATTAATCTGGAAGTACTAGAGTAAAGTGAAAAAAGAAGAAAAATGGGTAGACAAGGAAACCGTGAGGTACGGTGGACGACCTATAACAAATGTAGACGTAGAATTTCACATAAATTAAACTCTATTTCTCGGGTTGTCGTCTTTCGACCTTGGATCCTATGTCTACGTCCCTCGAGGTGTACTGGGGCATTAGACAGCGATTTACTCTGTCACCTACTGTATAATCAAAAGATAACAACGAAACCGTTTAATAGTGTTTAAAATCACCGAATTGTGTTATGTCATATAAGAGAATCTTAAGACTTTCAATCTTTAGGTTTTCCTTGGACTTCGCCGATTTTAGTTCCACAGTCGTCCCGGCTAAGGAAGACATCCGAGGCCCCTTGGAACGGGGGCGGAGGAGGTCGACAATCTGTCCCGACCGTAAAAACCGGAACACCTACGGAGTGAGATAAAAGACGAAAGGAACAGTGGAGTGGAAGACACGGGGACTGGGAAAACGAAGGGAGAATATCCTTGGAAATACAAATATGACCGGATGGGTCTATTAAGTTTTATTAGAGTGATAGAATCCTAAGAATTGTCATATTTCATGTTAAGTGGTACATTCTGTCACTTAAGAGTCCAAGGTCTCTAATTCTGTACCTGTAGAAAACCTTCCCCCGTACCTCTTGCCCTGTAATAAGTCGGATGATGTCTATCCTTTAAGGTAACATGTGGTAGTTTTTATACACCTTTACCTTTGTTTACAGATTCACCCTTTGTACTGAATAGACTTCAGAAATCACTAAGTCAAGTCAAGTCAACGAGTCAGCACGGGCTGAGAAACGCTGGGGTACTTCGCGTCGTGCGGTCCGGAGGGACAGGTAGTGGTTGTGGGCCTCAAGTGAGTCTGAGTGCAGGTAGTTCAGGCACTACGGTAGGTCGGTAGAGTAGGAGTCAGTAGGGGAAGAGGAGGACGGGGATTAGGGAGGGTCGTAGTCTGAGAAAAGGTTACTCAGTTGAGAAGCGTACTTCACCGGTTTCATGACCTCAAAGTCGAAATCGTAGTAAGGAAGGTCTCTTTAGGGTCCCGACTAGAGGAAATCTAACCTGACCAACCTAGAGGAACATCAGGTCCCCTGAGAGTTCTCAGAAGAGGTTGTGGTGCCAAGTTTGCGTAGTTAAGGAGCCGCGAGTCGAAAGAAGTGTCAGGTTGAGAGTGTAGGTATGTACTGATGACCTTTTTGGTATCGGAACTGATCTGTCTGTCTAATATTCCGTGATTCATTTACGACAAGAATACCTTAAAACATAGAGATTCGTCATGGGAGAGGAGAAACTGTTTATTCCACTGTACTGAATGGACTCAATTGACAAAACCTTAGATCCGGTCTTACGTCCACAGACTCAGTATTAAATATTCTTCGTAGTCCGTTCTTTTTACTGCGGAGTTTACGGGATCATGTAATTACGATAATACGGACGGTTTCGTCTAATATACATTATACGTGTTCTCGAAATAAACATTCCAAAATTCCCTTTTGACTAGAACCTCCACTTTGGTCCTTTCCGTCTTTTCCGTCGAAGAGGAAAAAGTGACGTAACAAAGGATGAGTGAGATTCGTAGTAAGAGTAAATAAAAATTACAGCCAAATTATGGTTTTTTTTTTTTTTCACCGGCACACTTATGGTCACGGTTATTGTCTATTTTATACTACAGCATCACTTTCACAAACAGTGAGTCAACAAAGGTTGAGACGGGTACTTGACACCGGACGGTCCGAGGGGGTAGGTACCTTAAGAGGTCCATTCCTATGATCTCACCTATCGGTAAAGGAAGAGGTCCCCTAACAAGGTTGGGTCCCTAGTTTGGACCCAGAGGACGTAACTTCCGTCTAAAAAATGGTAGACTCGGTGGTCCCTTCTCTTGTCAAAAGTTTTCCGATGAAAGACTTGGGAAAAAGATGAAAGTTTTTCCTCAAAGTTTTAGTTCCCGTCAAAAATTTGATTAAAAATAATCTCACATTAACAAAATGTTACAATACGATCAAGTTCCCGGATAATTCGTACTTTATTCCAACAAAACTCTCTACGGTCATTGCGTATTGGTCATAAATAATACGTGGGTTCCCGATGTCTCGTAATGATGAGGAACTTTCTCGTCAATGTTCTTAGGACACTCCCCCTGAGTACTCAGGGTATGATATGTTCCTCCACTTCATACTTACCTCGATGAACCCCTTTATAAAGACTCTTAACGGACCTTTACCTGAAATTCATTTCCTTCATACATTATACCTTCTCTCCTTTTGTATAGTATTACTGTGGAGGATGCATGAGAGAGTCTGGGAAGGTGTTTATTACCGTCTAGGACTGTTGTACGTAACGGGAGTAACATGTCTTTTTTACGAACTTCAAGTCTCTATTGAGAGGTCCCGGTACGTCGAGTAGTCCCCGTCCTCGTCCCACGTTTAGTCTGAGAATGAGATTCCAGGTATTGGGGATATGATGATACGATACATCGAGGTCCCTCATTTTGTAAATACGGAAATCATCAGCTCCTTAGAAAATCCTTTATTTCATGATGTAACTGTGGGGGAAGGAAAAATCACACTTCATCTGTTCTTTCTTACTAGACGGTACATATATACAGTCTCATCTGTTCCTTGAATATAGAACAACTCTAGTAGTAAATGTTATTACATATCATTTGTATCCCAACCTTCTACGAAGGATATTATCGTTTATTGTTGTTGTAGTTGTTGTTGTTTTGAACTAGACTTGTCCCCCCAAAAACCTTTCCACAGGGACTTCTATAGTATGAAATCTATTTCTTTCTAATCCTCATTTAAGTCGTTTTCTACCGACCAATCCTATGTAAGGTCTATCCACTACCCCTGTCACATACGTTTCTAAGATACTACTCTTCCTCGTTTCAAGACACTTCCCTGACTATTCTATACGTATGAACCTCGTGTTCTCGTTCCCTTCTCTCATTCCCTTTTACTTCGACTTGTCGATTCGTCTCTTGTCCGGTACATTGCGACAAAACCGGTACGATTTCTAAAAACAAAAGTAGGGTTTTCGTTTCGGTCCTTTCTAAAAATTAACCCACCTTTGTCTTTCTACACAAGTGGAATACTATTCTAATCGTTTCTGATACGAGGATGCATCACGTCTATGATACCATTGACTGTTGTAGGTTCTACCTCTTTTCTTTTTTCTACAGTCACCATGGTCCCTTTATTACTACTACTACCCTTCTGAAACCACTATCCAACCCTTTATCCCTCCACCTCTTATTATGGTAATCGATTTTGAATAACTTATAAATGATAAACGCTCTACACCACCATTTATTGAAAAAGTACCTAATAGAGTAAAAAGTGTCCTTGATTCGTCATTGTATCATATGAAAGTCGAAGGTCACTGTCTTTACGGTTGAATTGTACAAGAATACAACATATTAATTTTCAGACGTCCATCGTATCAAAACTACTTAAGTAAGTTGTCAAGATTACAGTAGACCCTGGGTCCAAGTAAGACACTCAGTCACTTATAGTATAAGGAAACCCAGTCAGTTAGTCAGTCAAGTCAGCGAGTCACCACAGACTGAGAAACGCTGGGGTACCTGACGTCGTGTGGTCCGAAGGGACAGGTAGTGGTTGCACGAGTTTGAGTACAGATAGCTCAACCTACTTCGGTAGAATGGTATAATAGGAGACAGTAGGGGAAGATAACGGAAGTCAGAAAGGGTCATAATTCCAGAAAAGGTTCCTCAGTCAAGAAGTGTAGTCCACCGGTTTCATAACCTCAAAGTCGAAATCATAGTCAGGTAGGTTACTTATAAGTCCTGACTAAAGGAAGTCTTAACTGACAAAACTGGAGGAATGTAAGGTTCCCTGAGAGTTCTCAGAAGTTGTGGTGTCAAGTTTTCGTAGTTAAGAAACCGTGAGTCTAAAGAAATATCAAGTTGAGAGTGTAGGTATGTACTGATGACCTTTTTGGTATAGAAGTTGATCTATCCTGAAACAACCGTTTCATTATAGAGACGAAAAAAAAAATTAAAAATTTTAAATAAAATTAATCTCCGATTAATGAAATGTTATAACACCACCAAAAACGGTATGTGAGTGTACTTAGTCGGTACCCACATGTACACAAGGGGTAGGACTGGGAGGGTGGGAGGAGGGAGGGGTAGGGTAGGGAGTCGCAGTAGGGTCACGTGGTCGATATCCGTGGCACAGAGTACGTAATTTGGACCTGACCTCTAGATAAAGTGTATACTATTATATGTACAAAGTCACGATAAAAGAGTTTAGTAGGGTGGGAACGGAAGAGGGTGTCTCAGGTTTTCAGACAAGAAATGTAGACACAGAGAAAACGAGAGAGCGTATATCCCAGTAGTAATGGTAGAAAGATTAGAAATTATAGAGACGAAAAATTATACGACAGATCCAACCAGTATCGAAAAGAAGGTTTCTCGTTTGTAGAAAATTAAAGTACCGACATTAATACAGGAAACCCTTCCTGAGTACTAACGTTTGATCGACGTCGTAGAGGTCGGTAGTGATGTATGTTTCGATACAGGTCTTCCTTTTTAAAGGGTAGGGACAGAGGAAGAAAGACAATGGAAAGAAGAGGAAATCAATTCGTAAAAAAACATCTACCACTAATAAGAATGTAACAAAGAAAAACTTTTATTTTTATTTATTGATCTACATAAACAAAGGAAATTTTTTTTTTTGTTGGTTTTTTATCGTACGATATGTGCAACAAGATGAGTATCTAAAAAGAACTTATTGTTATATAGGATTTCTATTGAGTATATCTTTCCAGAAGTAGAGAGGAAAAATATCGACGAACCGTGATTTAAATACCGATAAGACCTTAAATAGGTTGATCAGGGAAAAACTATTTGTAAATCTATGTAAGATCGGAAAACGAGAATGTTTATTACAATATGACTCCCTTGACAACTATATATAGCAAAGGACAAAGAAAGATACACAGAAGTTTTATCTGAAGGTTTTCTACTCAACGAGACAATTTCCCAATTATTTACACATCAAAGTCATCATTTGTGGTTTTATCATCACATACGACAGGAGAAACGGAAGGGTTATCGTTGTGCAGGCTCACAGGTAGATTACAACCGGACCGGTCACTACTAATAAAAGTCTGAAACCTCAAAACTTTTAGATTATCTATTTTTCATCTAAGTACAATATAAATTAAAGTGTAGATAGAATAATCTTCGTACTGACTTGTAGCAAATCATACAAATCCCTATAAACAAGACATTAGACAGATCAAGATAGTAAATGAGTAAAAGGATAACCCAACAATCAGAAAAGATTTTAAACTCTTTCGAAAATACATATAATATCTGACACTAGAAATAATAAATTAAATGTTTATAAAACGAATAAACAGGGAACCGTAAAATAGAATGACAAATGCCGATAAACAATCCGTTTTCAAAAATGGGAATACATGAGTTTGTAGTTAAAAAAGAGTCTTAATCCCTTTCGTGAAAGTAAAATAGAAAGAAGGTATGAAAACAAGTCAACAGAAGTGAACTATTTTTGTTTAGGTAATAAAGGGAAGTTTAGAAGTAACATAAGATTTAAAAGTTTACATAAAACTAGACACTTGAAAGATAGGATAAGATAACCAAACATAGAGTGAAGTATAAGGTTACATGTGATAAAATAGACATCTTCGAATACTATAATTTTTTTTTTTAAACCTACATCTCGTAAAATTTCAGGAATTAAACAATGTTATTACTAAGTATTACAAAATACAAAACCAGAAAACCGGGACTCCGTACACCCCAGAATCGAGGGGATGGTCTCTAACTTGGGTGTGGGGGATGTAACCTCCCACTTCAGGACTGGTGACCTGGTGGTCCCTTTAGGGGAGTACACTATAAAACTATACAATCGGTGGGACAGAGGGAAGGGTTGTAACTACAAAAAAAGTTCAAAAGAACCTTTAAAACGAACGATAGAGAAGGTCTATTGAACATCGACTGAATAGACCGAGATCCTTTTCTAGTTTACCATGAAAGTAATCTTGAAATAACATATGCATTTGACTGAATCCTCTTAACTGTAGAAAAAATATAACTCAGAAAGATAGGTTCTTGTACCATATAGAAAGACAAACAAGTTCATATGGAAATTTTTTTACTAAAATAACAAAATCTCGTCAAAAACCAAGTGTCGTTTTGCCTCTCCTTCCATATCTCCAAAGGGTAGATAGAGAACGGGAGTTGAGCACGTATCGGAGGGGTAATAGTCGTGGGAGATGGGCTCACCTTGTAAACAATGGTAACTACTCGGATGAAACGGCGTAGTATCAGGGAGTTTCAGTATCAAATGTACTAGCAAGTGAGAACCATAATATGTAAGACAAAATCTATGTTACAGTACGTAGGTCGTAATATCATTATACACATCATTAAGTGACGGGATTTTTAGGACACGTGGGGTGGATAAGTTCGGGAGATGGGGGTTGGGTACCGTTGGTGATTAGAGAAATGACAGAGGTAGTAACAAAACGGAAAAGGTCTTACAGTGTATCAACCTTAGTGTGTCTTACACCGGAAAAGTCTAACCGAAGAAAGTGAATCATTCAATTATTATACATAATAAGGTAAGAAAAGTATCGAGTTACCGAGTAAAGAGAAATAACGATTTATTATAAGATAGTGTACTACACGGTGTCAAGTAGACAAGTGGATGATTTCCAGTAGAACCAACGAAGGTTCAAAACTGTTAACACTTATTTCAACGATATTTGTAAAAACACCTCCAAACACACACCTGTACTTAAAAGTCGAGGAAACCTATTTTTAGTTCCTTGTACTAACGACCTAGTGTACCATTCTCGTATAAATCAATACACTCTTTGACAGTGAACAGAAGAAATCCCCGAAGATAAAACGTAAAACTGGTCGTTACCTCAAGGACAACGAGGTGTCGTAACGGTCATAAACGACAATAGTCACAAGACCTAACACCGGTAAGAAACCTACACAATACCATAAAATAACAACAAAATTGAACTTAAAGAGACTACTACATACCAAACCTCGTAGAAAAGTACACGAATAAACGGTAGACATATAGAAGAAACAACACTACAGACAATTTCAGAAACTGGGTAAAAAATTACTCTAACAAATGAAAGAATAACAACTCAAAATTCTTAGGAAACATATAAAACCTATTGTCAGGACATAGTTTATACATAAAACGTCCATAAAAGAGGGTCAGACACTTAGACACTGAACAGGAGGGTAAGAAAATTATCACAGAAAAAGTGTCGTATCTAAAAATTTAAATTGATTCAGATGAATAATTAATAAAGATTCTCTGTACCCAAACTAGGGACCCAACCCTTCTAGGGGACCTCATCCTTTACCTTTGGGTAAAGTTATAAGAACGGACTTTTAGGGTACCTATTTCTTCGGACCGTCCGATGTCAGGTACCCCAGTGTTTCTCAGTTTGTGCTGACTCGTGTGTGTGTGTGTGCATGAGTGTGTGTGTGTGTATAGTTAATAAAGAAGGTACTTGACACGGAAATCACAATTTAGATTTCTCACTAGTAGTATGGGTTACAATAGTTTCAAAAGAGGATATAATAGAAGATTCGTAAAATATCAAAACGTAAAAAGTAAATCCATAAAATAACTAAACTAAATTAAAACACTTTCAAAATTCCAGACACACATCTAAGTCAAAAAAAGAAAACGTAAACTCATAGGTCAAAAAGGTCGTGGTGAACGACTCTTTCGACAGAAACGACATGACACAAGGGAAACAAAGAAATGGTTTCTAGTCAACTTTCACAAATACTTCAAGAAGGACCCGACAGAGAAGACAAGGTGACTAGATTAACAAATAAGAAAGTGGTTATAACATGACAGAACTAAAGACAAAGTAACATCATTCAGAACCTCAGATCGTCAAAGTCAGAGGGTCGAACCAAGAAGAGGAAGTTATAACAAAAACAATAAGACCTTGAAAACGAAGAGGTATATTTGAAATCTTAAACGTATGATTAAATGACCCTAAAAATAACGATAATATAACTTAAATATTTAGTTCAACCCTTTTTGACTGTAGAACTTTTATGACTCAGAAGAAGAGACACTTATAAAGGGGTAAATGAATCGAGTAGAAACTAAAGAATCTCAAAACATCAAAAGAATTCTGTTTAGAACATGTAGAAAGAAAACAAACTAAACATGGATTCATAAGTAGAAACACCCATGAGTATATTTAACATAACATAAAATTTACAGTTCAAGGTGAGAAAGTAAGGACTATATATCCTACCATTGTCTAGAAAATAGAATTGGAACCTAGGACATTGGGATGATATTAATGAATCATCAAGAATCCTCTAAACTTCAACTAATAATGTCTAAAAGATATATGTACTAGTACATTAGACGTATGTTTCCACTAAAACAAAGAAGGAAAGGTTAGATTCACGGAAGATATAAAGAGAGAACAGAATGACGCAATCGACCCTGAATCACATTACAACTTTTCCTCACCACTCTCTCTTGTAGGAAAGGAACAAAGACTAGAAACATCTTTTCCAAACATAAAGAGTGGGAATCCATACTACGATCATATCGATAAAACATCCATAAAAATAGTTCAACTCCTTTAGAGGAAGATAATAGAAAAAATTTACTTTCTTTTTCATAAAGATCTTTAGAGAGTCTTATAAAAAATAAGATAAAACAACCGGTCTTAACGTAGTGAACGAGGAAGGATTTTGTAAGTGACCGTTCCTTTATTTTAATGGCTCTAACCAGGTTTATTAGTTCTAAATGGAACCCCAGTTTTACTCTGGGTCGAGTGTGACACATGTGTTGGTTAAGTACGTATTTGTATTATAAAATAATTCTTTCTTCGTCCTTCCTTCTCCTATCTCTTACTGACAACTTAACCGACGGTCGTCGTAAACGGTGTCAAACGGAGTGACCCATGGGTTCCAGGTAGTTGTGGGTAGTGGTGTGTTTACATATATGTAAATTCTTTACCGTAGAGATGGATTTAGTGTGGACAAAGAAGACACCTCTTTTGAATTTTAGAATTAGTCAATAAACACGACGACCCAGTGACTACCCTTCTACAAGGGGAGGTAGTCCAGATCTATACTGATAAGTACAAGTCCATAAAATCCATATCTTCTATTCAATAAGTTGAGGTAGTATTGTTCAATGATACAGTTTCTTTATTTACATACTGATGTCAATTTTGACATTCTTTTCCTCCATCTACTCTTTGTTGTATACGACTTTATACCGTATATAAGTCAATATGTCCTTTCCACTCCTGAGAGACCATCTTCAGTCAGTAAGACCAGTGGAGACCAAGACGGGATTCCTTTCTGGAAAGAATAGAAAACAGTAAGTCTCACTGTAGACTCTGTAAACAACCCATCTTACAGGAAGGAAACTTCGTTAACAAAATTGTGATATGAAGAACATTTAGACTCAACATTTCGGGGATTTAGTGACATTTAAAACAATGTCTAATAGAAATCGGTTCGTCCACCATTTAAATTGTTAGATCATGAGTCTTTATTTTTTAATAAACCGAAGGTAAGACTAAAAAAGGGGATCTGTCGAGGTAACATTTTGGTCTCGGTTGTTAGAGGAACATGTATTGGGAATTCTTATAGACAGAAGACCAGTGACCGGGTAAAGGAGACGATTTGGATCTCGAAACTAAGATTACAATTTTATACTTTATCGTAGAAATCATTATACCCTTGTATAGAGGAAATTCGAATAAAACCGGTAGATACAAAAGGAGAAACATTTCGCAAAAATTCTCTATTACGAACCTTCTACGACCCGGGTGATAAAAGAATTCACATAAAGGATGGAGGGAGAGACGTAAATTCTTACTCTTAAGGTAATAAGGTCGTGACGTTCCGAAATTTAATATCTTTAGAACCAACTAAAAATCAAAGTCGATAACCGTGTCTCTCGCAGAGAACCGTTCAAACTGAGAATTTTATGATATGACTTACGACACCCCGACAACGATTGTGTATACATATCCAACTTAAAAGGAATACAATTATAGTCGGAAGAATCATACATTCAATCATTTTAACAGAAGTTAAAATTGTTAACTTATTGAGTTACTAATTTCGTTTGTAAAACTGTAACTTACTGTTTCGAATAGTTGAAGGTTAGATCCTTATTACCTTAAGAGTCATGGGAGACAGAGGAAAGAAGGAAGTTAGTTTAAGAGTAAAAATCCCAGACAATAAATATTACGTGGTAAGGACTAATAATGACATGGTTCCTGTATCGGTCATCAATTACAAGATTGGTGAAGTCTTTTCACACTCAACATCAACAACCTGTCCGCTATTAACACAGTCTATTCAGAGGTAAGATGATTAAAAATCCAATTCATTTGATTTTAACTTTAAATTACATAAACAGGTTTCAATGTCTCGGGTACACACCATGTGGACACTTTATCTGTACACTAAGGTCTCGAGTGTAAGAATAGTAGTACAATATAACGGAGATGAAAGACCAAATACTCTGACCTGACTATCTCAAATCTCCGACTTATATGTCTATCTGTTACCAATCTGGTATATATCCCGAAGGGAGATCGATTCAGTCACTTCTTAAACGGACGTCACGTCTTCTGGGCCCAAGTTAGGGACCCAACCCTTCTAGGAGACCTCTTCCTTTACCGTTGTGTGGTCATAAGAACGAACCTTTTAGGGTACCTGTCTCCTCGGACCGTCCGATGTCAAGTACCCCAGTGTTCTCAGCCTATGTTGTATCACAGATTTGGTGGTCTGGTATATATTTTATCTTGAGACTGGGTGTTAGTCGTCGTCGGTCGGGTCCTTCACTTGGATGAGAAACGTCAAAGAGGTCGACCTCCTTCGATTTATATAAGGGAGATTCGTCAGTGTGTCTTCCGGATGAAGATTAATAGGGTGGAGGTCGAAGGGGTTCGGTTGTGGGAGATTAGTCCCGTATAGACCTCGGAAAAAAAGAACTGATATTTCGTAAAAGGAAGGGGGCGGACGGAAACTCAAAAACGGTTTGTGGTCACTACCACCGACTGAGGGAAGAACACTTATTTATCAGAAACGAACGAGAGTAAACCCAGTAGAAAAACAAATATAGGTGTCTTAATAGTAAGTTACTCTCTCTTTTACGATTTTACTCTCTTTTAGTCACAACCTATCCTCCACAAAATACAGAAACTACATAGTTTTATGTGTACAGTTCATTCGTGACATTTAAGTAACCAGATTTCACGGATTCGACACCTCCTACACATTTCACTGGATCTTTTTACACGTTTTACTCTTCTATACCCCATAATCTACACTAGGACCTACTTGAGGATTTATATTACCGACCTTTTTCAGTATATTAGGACATCTTCTCATACTTTCCTCCTATTCCTCTACCCTCTTTCTGTTCCTGATACCCTGACACCTACAGTTCCCTTCTCTTGAAAGGTTTCCTTCACTGACTGTCGTAGATTATTACTACTCTCAACTCACCCAAGTCATGGTACGTCCAGTCAACACGAAGATCTTCTTTATGATGATAGTTCACAACCTAAGGTCTTAACACCCCGAACTGATCTTTCTCACTACTCCTTTCTTTCTGACTTTCAAATTTCTCGAAAGTGTTTAAACCGACACTTCCTCCTCCTACTTTTACACGGTCCTCGACTCCATCTTACACTCGTAGTCTCTCGCAATGAACTTCTACGGATTCTAAACACATACAAATCTACAACTGTTCTTCCTAGATAAACTTTCCACAGCTAACTAATATACCCTCTTCTTTTGCTTATTAGTAGACAGTCTAAGGGCTCCTCTGATCTCTCTCTAGATTTCGAATCCACTGTCTTTCTTGTCGAGGAAATTAACTTATCCTTTCTTCAGTTCTCGACAACTGATCCAGTCACCCAACAGTAAAAGTTCACCCGAGGAAACCTTTAGAGACTAAAAGACTTATTATATATCACTATATTCTTTACAAAGTTTATCAGTGACACCTTTGATCGTCTCTCTCAAACGGTCCCTTTACTACCCTTCTTACGATCCGTATCAACTTCCGGGTAAACTCCAAATCTTAGAACTTAAATAGTAGTGTAGTCATTTAACTAGGTTCTTACACTCCAACATGACACAGTGACTGAACCTCTTTATTAATGGTCTTTCTAAGGTATGACCTGACTCTCCATCTTCTCTTATACATATTACCTACTCTACTCGGATCTCCACCTATATTGGGTCTTGACTCCTAACCACTCTAAATCTACCACTTTATCGGGATGAGAAGGTTCCAAAGTCCTTCTTGTTCTTCGAAACGTTCCAAACGAACTCAGTGTCGTCGTATAGTACCGTGGAATCGTATACAGGAAAACCCTGACAAAATACTTAGAGGATTATGAAAATCCTCGGTACGTTAATTTTGTGAACGAGGAACCTTCGTTTCAATACTGGTTGGACGACGACGACGACGATTCAGCGAAGTCAGCACAGGCTAAGACACGCTGGGGTATCTGCCGTCGGGTGGTCCGAGGGGGCAGGGACCCTAAGAGGTCCGTTCTTGTGACCTCACCCAACGGTAAAGGAAGAGGTTACGTCCTTTCACTTTTCACTTTCACTTTAACGAGTCAGTACAGGCTGAGAAACGCTGGGGTTCCTGACGTCGGGTGGTCCCAGGGGGTAGGTGCACTAAAAGGTCCGTTCTCATGACCTCATCCCAAGGTAACGGAAGAGACGGAACTGTCGTATAATTTTTTCGTCTCTGTAATGAACCGGTTGTTTCCAGGCAGATCAGTCCCGATACCATCATCAGTACATACCTACACTCTCGACCTGATATTTCTTTCGACTCGTGTTTTCTTAACTGTGAAAACTTGACACCACAACCTCTTCTGAGAACTCTCAGGGAACCAGACGTTCCTCTAGGTTTGTCAGGTAGGATTTCCTCTAGTCAGGACCCACAAGTGACCTCCCTGACAACAACTTCGACTTTGAGGTTATGAATCCGGTGGACTACGCCTCTCGATTGAGTAAATTTTTCTGAGACTACGACCCTTTCTAACCCCCGTCCTCCTCTTCTCCCACTGTCTCCTACTCTACCAACTTACCGTAGTGGCTGTGTTGCCTGTACCCAAACCCACCTGAGGCCCTCAACCATTATCTGTCCCTCCGGACCGTATAACACCAAGTACCCCAACGTTTCTCAACCTGTGCTGACTCGTTGACTTGACTTGATTTACGAAAATCACGAGACAACTCATCTCAGGTCAAACAAACCCCCATTGTTTCTATCATAAAAGATTCTAATCCTACGAACATACGAAAAGAGAATATAAAACTTTGAACGTAATACACAAAATCGTCGTGTTAGATTACCTTACCCCCTTTTCTACGATAATAGGAGTACATTATTATTAATAATCGTAATTAAATTATAAATGTCACTCGACCTGTCACATAGTTTATAAACGGATGTAAAGGAGTGAGGTAGGAGGGTTGTTGATATATTAAATACATCTCGAGGAAAGAGATAGAATGTTAGTTCCTTTGATTCCAAATGTCTTAGATCTACTGAACGACCTCCATGGGGACGACTCTTTACTACCTTAGTCTTGATCTTAGGTCCGGGAAGAGTCCGTTTTAACACTACAGTCACTTTCACTAGAAGTCCTTAAAGGACTAAGAGACCGTTGACGGAGGGGAATTCAAAATGAAAGAGTGTGGAAAGGACCGTGAGGGTGGAGAGGTCTTACTGTGTCGAAGAGAGAAAAAGTTGATTTCGTTATATTGTTGGGAACGATTACCCAATTAGTACATGAGGGTCGGTGACATAAGTAATAAATAATCCTTTGAAAGATCTCTGTGACCGGATTTAGTTTCTCTATCGAGATTACCACAAAGACGAGAGGGTAAAAATTCGGTAAGACACAACATTTTGACGTTTTCTCCACTGTCATGATAAAAGTAAATGCTCCCGGGATTTTAGTTCTGAACTCGTTTAGTGTGACTTTCCAACAACGACTTGGTACGTTTCCGCGGCCTTATGAACCGGAGGCCTCCTCTTCTTAACTTAGGCCCCGGTCTCTACTCCGAACTAGCGAGTCTCGAAAACACATTATTTCAAAATAATTTTATATTTCCTTTATCTCTTTCGAAGACTGTATCTGTAGTCACCCCCCAATCTTTCTCATGGACGAACGATCACAATCGTTACCTCAATATGTGAGAGGTTACTTAGTTTTCTTACAGACCTTTTTTTTTATTTATTTATTTTTAATTTTTTATTTTTTTTTCTTACAGACCTCCAACATTTCTGGAGAGGTCTAGATGAGCGTATTAAATGTAAAATTTTATTGTCCTAATCGGTCTTCCAAATTAGGTCTCTGACAGGAGTCCGTCCTATGTAATAACAATATATTAGGATTCCTTACGTCTCCTTTTTGTCAAACAGGAAAGGAGGAGGAACTCTTAAGGTCTGGGGAGAAAGGAACCCCTGGGGATCTGAAGAATGGTTGGACGGATCCTTTACTGAGAGAGTTGTGGTAATAGAAAGAGTCATCTTCGTTCGTCCAGACACCCCTACCCTCTCGTCTCTTCACTGTGTCTAACATCCAAGTAGTTTCGAATACGATTAATCCTTCGTTGACGAAACTACATTGAGAGTTCGAAGGTTAGTGGGTTTTTTTCTCCGTAGAACACACACCTACGAACACACACACGTGAGTGAATACACACAAGTAACTTTAACGAAATCTAAATAGAAATACACAAAAAATTTTAAGGTCGAAACAACGTAATACTAACTGTTTATATCAACATTGTATAAAGTTCACATGTAACACTATTAAACTACATCCGTAAAACGTTTCTAAGGGAGGGTTAGGTAAATTAAACAATTGTGTAGGTAAGGTAGTGGAGTGTATAAATAGAAAAGTTAAACACACACACATACACACAACGACTCTATCTAAAGAATTTTGTTTACTTATAATAGGTACAGGACTCAGGATTTTGTATTCACTCCCACCTTTCCGGTATCGTCACACGGAGAGAAAACACATTGTAGATCTAATCTTCAAATCTATTTCTGTCGTGTTTCATGGGTTTCTCACCCAAGGGTGTAAAATTTTTTATCAAGTAAAATAAAAAATAACGAAAACGGAAAACGGGAAAAAATCTCTCTTCGAGTTCCAGTTCGTCAACTTCCCCTACACACACCCGTCCCTAGTCTTACGATTCCTTGCTTACTTAACCCCCACCCTTCATTTCCTCGACCTTTGTTCTACTCACTTTCATCTCCCTACTCGATTAGTCAGTTCAACCTATCTCTGACGTCGTTTTATTTTCGTCCTTCGTCTACGGAATCTTGGGGTCCCTCGTCGGCTGTCTTCACTCGTCTCCCTCTTTCTTTTTACTTGTGGATGTGTGTCTGCCGTAACTAATCGACGGATGTAGTCCTTTTACTTCCTTTTGGTGAAATTTGGTGAAATCTTTTCGTTTTCCTTTTATACTTTTGGAGGGGTCTGACGGGGGAGTATATAGAAGGAAGGAAGATTGAGACTAGAGAGAGTGCGTTGGTGAGGGAGACCAGAATAATAGGACCCAATAGTGAGTTTAGAAAGAAAGACGGGAGGTTTCTACAGGTCTGTAGAGTCAAGGAGGTATTTCGGAGAGGACCGATATAATCTTCTCCAGTGTGACTGTAGAGGGAGGTCGTCTGACAGTCTCGTGTGACACTCGGACCAAATTCTTCCAATAGGAGTTATATTCACAAGTTACTGTCCATAAGAGTGATGTCGTAATCACGAACCGACTCCCACGACGTACACACATGTAGTCGTACACGATACCTAACTTAACGGACGGGACGGTTAAGTATACAACTTTGACATCGGGGGTTACATTAACATAATCTCAATCGCAGGAATCCTCCATCGACACCAATTTACTCTAGTACTCCCACCCCAGTATTAGATTATTCTAAACCCGGAATAATCGTCTCCTTCTCTCGATAGGGTAGAAGACGGGTTGGTTAGAGGGTGGGGATAAGGGACGGGGGGACACTTCTGTTCCGTTCTTCCTCTGACAGATGTTCGGTCCTTTTCTCGGGAGTGATCTTGGACTTGGGACGGACTTGGAACTAGAACCTGAAAAATAAGAAGTCTTGACACCCCCCTTTTTCAGACAACAAATATGGTGGGTTAGACAACATGAAAAAATACCGTCGGGTTCGTCAGACACCCGAAGGGTTCACCTTGGTCTCCATCTCTTAGACGGACAGTTACGTTCTCTGTACTCTCTACGTCCAAGTCAAGGACCCAGTCCTTCTAGGGGACCTCCTCCTTTACCGTTGGGTGAGGCCATAAGAACGGACTTTTACGGTACCTGTCTCCTCGAACCACCCGATGTCAGGTACCCCAACGTTTCTCACCTGTGTTGGTTCGTGTGTGTGTATTCGTTAGATGCCGTCATACACACCGACCCCCCACCACCGTCAACACTTCTCACAACTAACTTAAATCCAGTAGGCAACAATCTTATTTTGAGAATATTCGGTTCCTGACAACTTTTATACACTTCGGTCATGGATTATTTATGATCATTTAAGACGAAATAGAAAATTATGTCTTCACTGTTTATAGAAGAGGGATAAAAAGAAATTCGTGGGTAAACCGAGGGGACAAATGAAACGAGAGACGGAGGGGTTTGAAGACAAATGGATTTTGGTCCCCGGGTCTATATCGTCATGTCCACAAGGAGTAATGTAGTATGAACCGAAATAATGTGAAGGTATTAGAAACTATAATAATGATACTGAGTGACTTTCGAGTCTACTACCAATCACCAAAAACCGTTATTTCGTAAAATTTAATTCCATACATATCATAAAAACATCTGTATCACGATAATGTGTGAATCATTTGATGTTATATCGTACTTGTATTGAAAATATAAGTGAAATTTTCATTTTTTTTTTTTAGTACACTAAACGAAATAACGTTATCAGGGAAGTAACGATACCAGACCTTAGTTTGGGTCTTATAGAGGTTTCATACGGATATGACCTTCAAGACTTAATATGTCCTGTTCCAACCTCATTTCAATGGATTATTGGGTCTCTTAAGTCTCCGAAACTGTTAATCCACACCCAGAAAGTGTGAGATCTCGTAAAGATAATTTCGACATCGGTCAACATATATAAAAACCAACCTCTTGAGTTGAGTCTATTTAATAAAGTTTATTCCCGTGACCGTCATTAGTTCATCATCCATAATATACCGTCGAATCGACTTTTTCACGAAAAGGATGATGGAATTAGTTACACGACTTTTTGACGGATCCTGTTCGGACCTTCATTAACCTACTACAATTTTCGTCTAACCTCCTTATTATGAAGGAAGAGGGACCCAGTCGTGTGGGTGTACCATTAAATGTAGTTCCTTAGGAAGGGAGATTGAGTCTTTCTCCTACCAGGGACACCCCGGGAGGACTACACTCCTTATTTACACGGGGACGTTTGAGTGGGAAAATTTAGTAATCTATGAGGTCAGATTGTTTTACCTGGAGTCTTTTCTTATAATCGTTCCAATCGTTCTTCTTGCAAACGAGAGACATTAAGTCTCGGTCGGACCTTACATTTTGCCGTCACCAGTAAAATCGTGTTTCGGATCAAGACCAAGACAAGGGTAATGTTCCCAGATCCCCTCCTCCTGATAATTCTGTAAGGTAAAAGAACGTTAGAAAAAAAGATGTAATAAGGAGTCGTAGAGTTTTCGGAAAGAACATGACCTAAGACATAATGCATATAGATACTTGTTACGACTAAGAATTAAGAACGTCCCAGGACCGGTTAATCCCCCTTTCCTTCTCTCGGGTCCGAGTTGTAGGAAGGAGGGTGAAGGTAGGGATGCGTTTAGGACGTTACGGGTGCTTTTGGTTTTCCTCAGGATTCCAGTCCTTAAACATGGACCTTGCGAAAGGAGGGGGTCCTGGTGTCTCGGAGGATTTAGTATAGGGATACAGGACAGGAGGGGTGTCGTGACGTCGGGCCGACCCTAATTTTGGGAACTCCAGGATTTAGGACTTTAGTAATATTTTGGTGAAGAAGATACATTTAGTTTTTACATTTGTTTAGATTTACATTATCGGTATGTAGAACAGTAGTTCTAGACCTGTAAAAACTCTCCTCCTAGATGACTGTTTATTATCCTGCCGTCTATGTTCGGTCCTTACAGGACTCGTTTATCCCTACATACTAATGGGTTGACTCTTGGTATTTCTCCACAGTCTGTCAAAAAAAGGGTACTACTGATTAAACTAACCCTAGTCTAAGAATGCGGGGTTTAAGTAAGAGATCATATTTATAGTAAATGAAAAAGAAAAAACTTTCTTAACTATGAACCAGACGAATAACAATTTAAGACACTAAGAGTTTACATTAGGGATCTGGTCATAGTACTCTTAGTAGACCCTTACACATTCTTTATGTTTAAGAGTCCGAATGGGTTATGGGTAACTTCCACCCCGGGTCGTCGAATATAAAATTGTTCGAAAGGTCCATTAAGACTGGGTACGACTTCAAACTCTTTGTAACACTATTAGTTGAGACTTCTATTGAACAATCCCTTCAAGTACTCCCTAAACTAACCTTACCAAAGGGAAAGTCACCTTTTCCTTTTACTGTCCTACCTGGATTGGTCGTAGACGTCTATTGAATATTCGGATGAACAGAAAGTTTCAGAAGTAGACAACTGACCAACAGACTAAGACTTCTTCCATTGTCGACGTGTCCGGTATAGATCCCGAACCATTTTACGAAATCAAGGAACCTCGACCTAGAGTTACATTTCGTACGTTTATATAACAAACTGAAAGTATAGTAACACAAAGGTTGTGTGGAAGTCTTTAAACGATACACCTTATCATTTCCTTATAGACTTGAAGGATCGACACACTGTAACCCGTTCGTTAAAGAGGTAGAAAGTATATAGTCAGTCTCATCCAACCCACTACGACACGATCGATTGTTGGGGTTTTAGAGTCACTGAATTGTACTCTCTCCGACTAAAGAATGAGTACGAAATACAAATGGTATCAAGTCTCCCCACTCTTCCAGGACGAGTGACCTCATTAAGTTCCTGACGTTCAGTCGTCGGTATTTGCGACGACTAGAGGTACATCTCCACTTTCTCAAGACCTCGCAGAGTGTAGTCGTTAATTTACGAGATTGGACCTTCACTGTGTAACGTGAAACCGAGTGTCGAATAACAGTTTTTGATCAATATACCATGTACCCCCGTAGCACATAATTTGTTTTCTGTCTTCTTTATTCAATGTACTATACTTTCTTTCCCTACTCACACTACGTCTTTCTTTTGTAGGTCGTCTATTCCTCCTACACCACACGACCCACCTCCTCTTTCCTTCCTTCTAACATTCAAATCTGTCACACCACCCCCTTCTCGAACCCCTCTTCCACCGAAAGATCGTTTCTGAATTTTCTCTACTTCCTCAGCCGGTACGTCTATGGTCCCCTTCTTATAAGATCCATTTACTTGTCTTCCCTGTCGATTACGTTCACGCACGTTTACATGGACCCGTACAAGTCTCGGTCGTTACTGCGACGAATATACTGTCTTACCTTACCTCTTCCACCAACCCTCCATCCTCCACTCTGGTCCCTTCCCACGGAGGCAGAAGGAGTCCTGACACTGCAAATGAGACTGACGTTACCACGATTGGATAATATCCGTAAACCCTTCTCCTGACTGTGCTAGACTGAGTGTAAAATTTAACTACAAGACCAACCGAACAACTTTTATCTGATATACTCCCGTTTCAATCTTCCTTCTTCTACATATCCTTCGATGACAGTATTAAACCCGAGGACTATTTTCAAACCCGGTCTCTTCATTGTCTTCCCAACCTTCGTCTCTAGCCTAAGATCTATAGAATCTATCCATCTCTGTTCACTCTAAAGGACTGGTTAACCTGTACTCTGTATTTTCTTTCTTTTCCTCTCATTCCCTGGGTGGAACTCCAAAAAAAGTTTCCTTAATCGTTTCACCTCATCGGTAGTTAACTGTATCCCTTCCGACTCTCCCCTCCTGACTCACGATTTGTTAGTCATTTACAGTTTTCATTCTCTTCATGTTTTAAGGTGTGTCGTCTTGTCCGACCGAAGGAACTAAAGTGGTTAGGTCGGTCTATACTCTCTGACCCTGTCAAAAAAAACTGTTTTCTGTCACTAAAATGACCAATAGTACAAAATATCTCTACGGAGTCTTACGTCATCCTACTAATCCATTTTTAATTTTTCGATTGTCATGTAGTATAAGTAGAAACGTAAATAGTACTCATCTTTTAGGTACAATATATTCGTTTACTATTTATAAACTATTCACTCGTTTACTTTAATGGTGAGAGGATAAAGGGGTTCAGACTCGTTACCTTACCGTTTACCTCTCAACACTGTGCTCTAACTTTTGTTTGTTTGTTTGTTTGTTTTGACTTTCTATACCCGAACTTCTTTGTCGGTAAACCGGGTTTCCCCTGAACCATTTTGGTCACTACAAAGTGACCAAAATTCTTTATGATGGGTTGGATTGGAATCTTCATCGACATAATCAACTTTAAGAAAAGACGAAATCGTTCCACAAGGAAATTCTACTGAGTAGAGTTCTATAGGTGGTCCCGTTATTGTAAGTTAGAAGGTTAAAAGAAAGAAGGGATCCCCCTTTTTCAGAATAAAATTTTTTGAACAAAGTGAGACCGTAGACACCCTTTCCATACTCTCACCGTAAAACCTTGTTAACAGAAGTAAAGGGACCTTATACCCACCGTAGGTTTGAAATTCAAAATACAACTCCTGTGACCGTCCCTTGGGTCACTCGTACATCGGTCCACTGTTTGAAGGAGTATACTTTGTCCCGACAACTGTGGTTTTGTTTACAAAGGTGAAGTACGGTAAAGACAAAATATTTCATCAAATTTAATACGACTACCGTTTAATTGTGAGTCGGTTTACGGAATGGGGTACTGTTCTTTTCATAAAAGAGTACCTTCGTCATAAAGTCCTTAAACAATGTTCGGTACCGTAACCTTCATTGAACTTAAGAATTTTCGTAGAAAGATCATCTACGTCCTTTATTTATCCTAACAACGACCCTTTTCTCTTTCTTGTATTCAGATCCCTTCCCTCTTTGGACATTCTCCTAAAAGACTCGTTGCAGTGGGCTGATGGTTTCTCATTTTATGTGACGCGACTGTCTATCACCTTATCCGTCCCCGACCAAAAAGAATACGAGTCACCCGACTCAACGTAAACGGAACTAGTGATCTATAGGTTTGTTCGTCGTCGGGACTGTTCGTAGGTTATGTAAAAAGTAAAGTAGACACGTGTAAACAATTTCGAAGTCAGATCTCTCGACTCCGAGTATGTGGTAAAAAGGAGACTGTGTAACTATCGAAGAAACATTAGTGTAAAGAATTTATAAAGACTGGAAGTATGAATTTCATTACGACACGGAAAGAGAATAAATTTTTTTTTTTAGGGATCTCAATTTCCTCTTAGTATAATACCACTAAGTCTTTATTCCTTTAGCACTGAGTCTCTTTAGTAAGTCTCTGAACGGGTGACAGGTAAACACCGACGTGGGTCCAAGCAAGTAAGAGTCCGTCCTTAAAAATGATAAGTATTGATAGTAAATGTTTCCTGGGTGATCTTAGGTCTCTCATTACACAATAGAGTAAATTAGGAGTGTTATTAAATCATTCTATTTCTGAATAAACTTGGAAAAATGTCTTACTTTATAACTCCGTATCTTTTCAACTCTTTGAACGGGTTTCGGTGTGTCTATAAACCTACTCTTCGACCCGTAATTTACATCCGTCAGACCAAGAACCTAAGGTAGAAAAATTGATGACGTGTCTGACCGAAAAATTTTTGCTTTCATGAAAGTTTCTTTACTCGAAAATCTTCTACAACGGAATAACATCGCATACATTGTCAGAGGTCCTTGGGAGACTAAGTCTTCGTGACTCGGACGTCGGATCTTTAGAAAATACAAATCTACGGACACCGACTCGAGGTATGAAACTCTTGTGGAGACGACGAGTCTATTGACCATGGATTCCACCCGACCCACGGAAACTTAGAGAAGTGAAATTACATATGAAACGTGTAAGACCGATCCCGGGACCGTGGTCTTCATGAAAGTGGACACGCACCTACAACCACTTAGATCAACTCTTTAATGATCAACACAACTGGAGGGCCTTCCTCTTCAACTTGAAGGGACAAGATACAAAAGAAAGTACCATCTGTTTGGGAAGTCAAGAACTTCAAATCGAGATTCTATTATGAGTCAAGTGAAACGAGGAAGAACTGATTATGGAGTACGATTCGACAAGACGTGGTCCTTATGTTCGTATAGATACAAACGGAAGGAGAATAATAGGTCCTTTAGAGTGGTACCTATCAGAAGAGATGTGACCTTCCCCTGATAAGAGTGATTCATTGACGTTACTTTCATGAATGACCTATGTCACTTTACTCTCAGGGGAACCCAAGACAGGGTCCGACTCTTACCTCTATTCCGAACCTTCTCCTCCCTCCCTTTCTTCCCTGTGGTCTTACACACAGGATCCGTGACACGAAATAGTAAACTCCCAGACATTAGAAGTTCCTTGGACAATAGATGTAAGAATGTCTACGTCTGAAACTCGTGTCTCTTCAATCCATTGTACGGGTTCCAACAAGTCGAATTTCTAAGACCGGATAGAATAAGGTTCTCAGAAAAGGAAGGTACTATAGTACGACCGGTTCTGTTACGTCCATCGATCGATTCCATTCGAGGATCCACAAGGATTGTACGTCTAACGTAGAAATTGGAAACTCGACTTGGACTCTCCAAGGGGTCCGGATTTTCTATAACTAGAGACAACAATAACAAATGAGTACTGACTGAGAAACACTGGGATACCCGACATCGAGTGGTACGAGGAAGCAGGTACCCTAAATGGTCCGTTCTTATGATCTCACCTAACGGTAAAGGAAGAGGTCCCTTAGAAGGACTGGGTCCCTAGTTTGGGTGTAGAGGCGGTAACCGTCCATCTAAGAAATAATGACTCGGTGGTCGATAGATGACGTTGATTAGTCTCCTAGAAGAAATCTTTGACACTGATAAGTCACAATCTATTCATATGTATATTGTAAATAATGACTACACTTATTTTACACAAGACCTAATTCCGGGACCCAGTATAATGTATACACAAGGTTCCATAAATCTCCACAAGTATTGTGACATACAAATTTTCTAAAAGGAAGATCCATAAAGGACCCTTACCGACATCATATTCATTATTCGACAAAAAGGAAACTTTTTAGTAAATAAATAGGAAATAAAAAATGAGAATTTTGTGTAAAACTTTAGTTTTATCGTACTTTGAGATTCTACCGACATAAGCCGTTGAGGAAACGGCCAATAGAAATTGAAGGACTTCTTTAATTGTCAGAAAGTAAGAGTACCTTGACACTAGTTGAAACTTAAAAACAGAAATATATGTAAAGAATTAGAAACATTTAAAGTACAAAGTGGATAATTTTTGTTTGTGTGTTTGTTTGTTTTTTTGTGGAAAGAATAAATATAGACCTTTAACAATGTAGTTTGTTTTTTACGAAGTCATTTAATTGTACGACATGTTTCTCTTTCTTAAAAGAAAATTTAGTACTACCGACCTAATCGGACGACCAAAGAGACCAATCATCCGTCAGTGATTAGAAATATTCATAGTAAGGAAAAATAAATAATGCACGTACACATACCAAGTGAACGACACACGGTCCGTAAAACACTTATCATTGAGTCAATTGGATGGTTCTTTCAACAAGAAAATTCGTAGTTGACAAAATATTTTAAGAGACAGACAATCACTCCTTGAAACAGTGTTGAAACTAGTTAAGATCCGATACGTCAAATATCTTGAAATGGAATTTAAAACAAAAGTCACTGCAAAAACAATGTCAACCATCATAAAGAAGTTACAGGAGTCAGACTTAAAAATTAAAAAAAAGTTACCCTCTATTAATACTGGGTCACCACACGACGTTTACAATTATTGATCTACCTACTACAAATTGTTGTTCCAACCTTCTTCCCTAATTCTGGGACTAAACATAGTGACCGGTTAAGGAGACTACATTGGTACCGACAAAGTCACAGTGTCACATCTAAACCCTTCTTTACGATTGTTCGTAGAGGACACTCACACCAGAAAAGGATTAAATTTCTACGGTATTTAAACTCAAATCACTCTTACTAGATTTATTCCAAATTTTCTTTTACAGAATACTTCACCTTCTATAATCAACGGATTATCAATGATGCAAGAGTACATCCATATCAACTATTCCAAAATTTAGAATATATTTGTCTTTGGTTATCCTCCTGACGGATTCTTACTCAGTACAAATGATCTTTAATTTATAAAAACTTTTAGGAGGGAATGAAACCGATTGAGTCGATTTCATTCGTCTCATTCGTAACAGGAACAGTCATACTATTCTTGTGACTCCTATTTTCCAGAACCGATAATAAGCCAAATCAAGTCAAGTCAGTGACTCAGCACAGCCTACGAAACGCTGGGGTACTTAACGTCGTCCGGTCCGGAGGCCCAGGTTGTGGTAGAGGGCCTCAAGTGAGTTTGAGTGCAGGTAGCTCAGTCACTACGGTAGGTCGATAGAGTAGGAGACAGCAGGGGAAAAGGAGGACGGGGGTTAGGGGGAGGGTCGTAGTCTCAGAAAAGGTTACTCAGTTGAGAAGCGCACTCCACCGGTTTCATGACCTCAAAGTCGAAATCGTAGTAAAGAAGGTTTCTTGTGGGTCCCGACTAGAGGAAGTCTTACCTGACCAACCTAGAGGAACGTCAGGTTCCCTGAGAGTTGTCAGAAGAGGTTGTGGTGTCAAATTTTCGTAGTCAAGAAACCACGAGTTGAAAGAAGTGGTAGGTTGAGAGTGTAGGTATGTACTGGTGACCTTTTTGGTATCGGAACTGATCTGCCTGTAAACAACCGTTTCATTACAGAGACGAAAAGTTATACGACAGATCCAACCAGTATTGAAAAGAAGGTTCCTCATTTGTAGAAAATTAAAGTACCGACGTTAGTGGTAGACGTCACTAAAACCTCGGGGTTTTTTATTTCAGACTGTGGTAAAGATGACAAAGGGGTAGATAAAGGGTACTTCACTATCCTGTCCTACGGTACTAGAATCAAAAGACTTAACTCGAAATTCGGTTGAAAAAGTGAGAGGAGAAAGTGAAAGTAGTTCTTCGAAAAATCGAGGAGAAGTGAAAGACGGTATTCCCACCACAGTAGACGTATAGACTCCAATAACTATAAAGAGGGCCGTTAGAACTAAGGTCGAACACGAAGAAGGTCAGGTCGCAAAGAGTACTACATGAGACGTATCTTCAATTTCTTCGTCCCACTGGTATATGTCGGAACTGCATGAGGAAAAGGACAAACCTTGGTCAGACAACAAGGTACAGATCAAGATTGACAACGAAGGACTGGACGTATATCCAAAGAGTACTCCGTCCAGTCCACTAGACGATAAGGGTACAGAAAGTCTTAAAAGGTGTCAAATAACACTAGGTGTGTCAGTTTCCAAAACCGTATCATTTATTTCGTCTTTATCTACAAAGAGACCTTGAGAGAACGAAAAAGGTACTACGTCGTCTACAACCCTTAAACTAGAGACCAAGGAGACGGAAAAGATTTTGGGTGAACTTGTAGTCCTTCAAGGACCAAGTACATAACGACTTCGGACCGAACCTCCTAAAACTCTTAAAGAAATGATCGCACACTCTACTCACGTTGACCCGTAAGAAACGGCAACGGAAAGAACCCTAACCTTACTTTTGACTTGAAAAGGTCAGGACACCGGTGATGACTCAAAAGGTTTAAACGACCGTATAACTCACGTCGTGAAAGTGTCGTAGTAGAAAGTCCTAAACTTTATCAAGTTGACCTTAAGGTAGTGGAGGTGATCGAAACAAGTATCACTACGAAAGATTCCGGGTGAACTGAAGTGTAAGATCCTAAGACCGACATCTACTCACTAGTATGGTAGTACTAATAGACCAGCACTTCTAGAAAAAACATGTCAAGAAGACACATAAGAACGGTGGAGAAGAATTATAGAAGACCAAGACAACCCAGGTACGGTAAAGACAGGAAATAACTCGGGTAGAAACGTACTTTACCAGGGAATCATAGAGATTAAAAGAACTTCTCTAGAGATCAGAAAGGGTAAGAAAAGAAAAGGAGATAAAGAAAAGTAACTAGTGACTCCTTCCGAAAGAATAGAGAAGAACGATAAGAAACCTTGAGATATAAGTCTACGAATATAGAAAGGAAAAGAGGAAACGAAAAGTGAAGAGAAGAAAAGTGTCGAGAAACATTCCGGAGGGGTCTGTCGATAAAACGAAAAAACGTAAAGAAAAGGTACCCCTACCAGAACTAGGGACAGAGGAGATGTTACAGTACTTGGAGTAAGGTATCAAGTAGTCCGTGAGATAGATAGTCTAGATCAGGGAATTTAGATATAGAGTGTAGGTGACATATTAGTATTCCCTAAACTAAATCCAGTATGGACTTACCAGATCACCAAAAGGGCTGAAAGAAGTTAAATTCAGACTTAAACCGTTATTCCTCGAGTACTAGACTCGGTGTCAGTCGAGGGTCAGAACAAAAACGACTGACATATCTCGAAGAGGTAGAAACCGACGTTTCTGATATTAGTTAGACTAAAGTCACAACTGGTAGACCACTACAGGTACACATCTCAGAAGGGAACACAACAACTTTCTCCCACAAACGATACTGGTCACGCAAGAGAACCGTTTTAAGATAATCGGAAACGGGACGAAGTAAGGCATAAGGTTCCGGTTTAAACGGACAATGAGGTCCACAAAGAACTGAGGGATGAAAACGTAAGGTCAGGGGATATTACTTTTCCTGTAGAAAAAACCCACAACCAAGATTTTCCAGAACATCCAGAAGTATCTTGGCAAGGTGAAGTCGAAGAAGTCGTAATGACCAACCCCGTATCTGAACCGAATGACACTATAACTTACCAAACGGAACCTTTACTTGTCTCTAGTAAGACAACAAAAACTCTAATAATTGGTGGGTGTTTCACAGTGACTACACTATTTCAGTGACTACACTATCAGAAACTTAAATCTTTATCAACATGTATCGTTCTATATTTCACCTGATCTGATACTAAGTTGTCCGAGTGTAAGGTCCCAACGAAAGATAGATACAGTGAATTTTACAGTAACTCCGGAGTTAATAAATTAGAAATTATAACCTTTATTATTAATAACTTTCGTATTTATGGTGTCATGAAATTTTCGGTTTCCATAAGTGTGCGCGTGGGTATGTGTGTGTGTGCACGTGTGTGTGTACTTACTACTCCGTGGAATCCATCCCCAATCTGAAAATTTCACTCTTGTACTCTTCCGTCTAGTACATATTGGAGTTAGGTACAAGGGTCAAGGAAGTTATAGTATCTAAAGTATCTTTTATTATTATTACTACCCATTGTCAACCGAGGGTCGACTTATTACGAATGGTCAACTTTGAAAAGTTGGTAATATTAGGTCTATGGTAGACCATAAAGAAAAGGGGAACCCTATGTCTTTTTTTACAGACATAACTAAGTTTAGGTTTCGGAAGAAGTTCTTAGATTTTTTTAAGGATTTCGTGAAAAATTCATTGTCGAAGCAACTCTATAATAAGTGTAATGGTTTTTCAAGTGGAAAAATACCGTCGCCCCCCGGTATAGTGCTTCGTATGTCCTAGAATCAAGAGTTCGTCCCTAACTTGGGTACAGGGGACGTCACCTTCGTTCCGTAGGATTGTTATCTGGTGGTCCCTCCAGGATCAAGTGGAAAACTTTCACACGTAAATTTATCTAAAATCATAAGTGTCTTAACATGTAGGTAGTGGTGACAAATTTAGGTTTTATGAAAAAGTAGTAAGTTTTCTTCGGGACAGGACCAATCAATCAAGGGTAAAGGGGAGTAGGATAGGACCGTTTGTGATTGGATGAAAAATAGAGATATCTAAACGGATAAGACTTGTAAAGTATATTCACCTTGATATACACCGGAAAATACAGACCGGAAAAGTGAAATGTTTACAAAAGTTTTAAGTAAGTATAGCATCGTACATAGTATGGAAGTAAGAAAATACCGTCTCATTACAAGATAAGATACCGTATGGCGTAGTCGGATACCCGTAAACCTGACAAAGGTAAAAGCTATTACTTGTTATGACCATACTTGTAGATACACGTTCAAAGACACATTTGTTTGTAAAAGTTAAGAGCCGGTATAAGGATCCTTTCCTTAACAACCAAGTATACTATTGAGATAAATCATAAAACTCCTTTACGAAGGTTTCGTCGACGTGATAAAATGTAAGGGTGGATGTCACATGCACCTAGGGTCAAAAAGGTGTAGTAACGGTAGTCAACAATAACAGACGGAAGAAGCAATGTCGGTAGGATTCCCTACACTTCACCTTAGAATAATGTCAAAACTAGCCATAAAGAGATGACTGATTACTACAACTCGGAGAAAAGTGTATAAATAACCGGTAAACATTTAGAAGAAACCTCTTCATAGATAAGTTCAGGTAAATGGTAAAATTCAATATAGTAAACAGAAAAATAAATAACTCAACTTTTCAAAGAAATATATAACACCTATGTTCAAAGATTAATCTATATACTAAACGTCTATAAATGATAGTAAGACGCCCACAGAAAAGTGACAGAACTACCATAGGAAACCATGTGTTTTCAAAAATTTAAACTATGTCAGGTCTGAATGTTTAACAAAGAAAACAGTGAACACGAAATCAATAGATTTATAGACTTTATCTATGGATTCTTTCGTAACGAATTAGATCCGAGTGTTTCTAAATGAAGACACAAAAGGAGATTCTCAAAACATCACAATATCACAATTGAGGGCCCAGAATCCAGGTAAAACTTAATCGACTCAATTAAAAAGAGACACGACACCGTGACTAGGAAGACACCATGGAGATGGGAGTCCGAGGATGAAGAGATGCATTACAGAGACAAGAGTGTAACTGTGTGTCCTTTCGGTCCGGAAAGAAACGAAAGATGTGTGTGTGAGTGGGGGAGGGTGGCGGGGGGGGTGGGGCTGTGTGTGGATTTAAGGAGAAGATATTTTGTATGGACCCTATCATCGGAAGTGTTTTTCAAATCATCAGTGTAGTATATAGTTTGTTGGATTTTAGTACAAAATCATCAGTTTCAAGAAAACCGATTCCCTATAAAGTGATAATTAACAAGGGTCATATTACGTCAAAGAAAAAGGACAGAAGTCAAGAAGAGAGACAGGGGACTTGAAGAAAGGTCCGAGAGAACTCTTGGTTTTATATTTACAGAGATTAAAAGAGAACGTTATGACGAATTGAAAAAAGTAAAGGAATGAACTCAAGGAGTACCAAAGAGTGAAAGAAAAGACGTTCTTACATAAGGGGAGAGGGACTTTTTTTTTTTTTTTTCAAAAAGGCATTATCCTTAAGGCAAAGGTAAAAGGTGAAGTAATAAAATTCGTTCAAAACCATCTCATTACTTACCTCTCACTAGAATCGTCACTCATCTCTCGGGTGTATGGACTTGTCGTTTTGTATTCTTAGTGGTTTACTTATTTCTGTGTTTTTCTCTACTTTTTGTGGATACTACTACTGAAGTCGATAAAGTTGTACAATTGTTGTCAACTTCATCTTCCCAGCATACGACGACGACGACGATTCAGTGAAGTCAGCACAGACTGAGACACTCTGGGGTATCTACCGTCGGGTGGTCCGAGAGAGCAGGGACCCTAAGAGGTCCGTTCTTGTGACCTCACCCAACGGTAAAGGAAGAGGTTACGGACTTTCACTTTTCACTTTCACTTCAGCGAGTCAGCACAGGCTGAGAGTCACTGGGGTACCTGATGTCGGGTGGTCCGAGGAGGTAGGCACCCTAAAAGGTCCGTTCTCATGACCTCACCCCACGGTAACGGAAGAGGTTCTTCCCAGCATATCTAGTCGAGTTATACCACCCCCAATCCTTAATATCCCTCTACTTAGTCACTTTTCCCTTTCCTTTTGATGAAGATTATGTTTTTTTTTTTTTTGATACCACAAAACTAAATATGTCTAGGTGTTAGTAAACCTCGTCTACAAAATATTAAAATATAAAAAGTCTAAAACCTTTTCATAATGTCACCTACACGTAATGTAATATATTATGGGACCATCCCAGACTCCGTCGTAGCGTATTCGTTTGTGTCGTAGTTTTCATATATCTGATTCCCCCTTCTTTTGGGATTTATAATCAACGAACTATAACTAATAAATCCAGACCAAAACGACAGTCTACTCAATCCTTTTTGAGAGATAAACCCCAAAACGAAAACTTTTAAGACTTACAGTATAATATCTTTATACTCTACATCTCTACTATTTGGTGAGAAGTTTACAAGAGAAAGGGACTCTGATGAGTTGTTCCGATCACTGTTACTCCTACTTCAACTCCTACGAAGGGTTCCCGGTTAGAAGAAAGATCGACTTCGTAGAAAACGGTCACTAAACGGTCCGTCAAGTCGAAACGACGAATTTGTGTGAGTGAAGTCGGAGCAAAGGAGAGTCGAAAGAAAAATTGAAGTCAGAATGGAGTCACTTATACCAACCTTGTGTTCTACAACTCGTTTACAACAGGTCCTATTATTACACTCGAGTTTTTTCTCTTTCTCTAGTGATGTCTCTCCTCTCATCGTCGTTTCTTCATCTGTTTTCGTCATAATCGTTTAACGATGGGTGAGGACTTCCCCTTTTCGGGATAGTCGACATGACTTCGAGAGAAACCTTTTGGAACTTATCATTATTTACGCCTGTCCGTAGATCTTAGTCACTGACCGTCGTAAATATCTGAATTACCTCCTTAATTAGAATTAAACGAAAAACGAATTTCCCTAAGATAACGCCGAGACTGTGTACTTTTTACGAGTCCTAAACCTAAGTTATATGACCCAGAATGGGTTGAAGAACTTACACTGGTATTCGTTGTAGTAAATAAAAGTAATCACTTTTAATGGTAAAACATACTGACTGACACTAACCTTGTAAAATGTATTTAATCAGGATTATAAGTATTGTCGGAATTACTTTTTTATGTCCAGAATTATAGAGGTATATTAACTATTCCTTTAACTCTAAACCTCTTAAATGGATTGAATGGGTTCAATATGTCACTCACTAGATAAGGTAACTTTAATCTGTGTCGAGACAGACTACAATCTCGAATATAAGAAAGATAATAAATACTACGGAGAAACTAACTATGGGAGTATATCGTGTACTTATGATTAAAAATGATATGTCACATTTCTGGAAGTCTGGATCAAAGTTTAATTCGAATAATATATGATCGATAAGTTCGAACCTTATTATTATCATCACAATTATCAATGGTAATGATACATAACTCGTGATAAGATTCTTTGAAATATATCTATATCGATATCCATCTATATATCCCCTATTTCTGTGGTTGAACCAAAGGTACCTCGACTGTACTGTATGCCACCTAATCATCAAAGGTGTCACGTAACTTCCTTGATGATCTGAGAACTTTACAGGCTTCTCTTCTCCAAAATACTATTCTCTTTAAACCTTTTGGGATTGACATATAAAGAGAATTTTCAAGAGTCAATATAGGTGTGTCATTACTACGACTCCTCATAAATTCCAATTTTTCTTTACCAACATGTAACAAATTGAGTCCCCAAAGGGGCTATAAAACTGGTGTCTTGGAGAATAAGTCTCAAATAGACAATTGTAGGAATTGAAGGTGCCTTGTGTAACTCTCTACGATTATATTTACTATGACTATATTTACTATGAATATATAACCATATTTCACTGTACTAGTGTATAATAAAACATGTTTAGACATTCAAGTGTTTCTGTTCTGTCAAAGAGAGTCAGTCTTGTACAAAGACTGAAATCGAAGAGTAAGATGAACACCCGAAGTGGGTGAACTTATAAAGAAAAAAATTATTTTCATTTAAAATCTCAATACAGAATGGTGGGTTTAAGTTCCGCGAGTTTAGAAGGAGACAAAGCGACTTGGAAGGGTTCGGAGGGGGGGGAGATCGGGTGTCCCTGGAGAGACAAGAGACGGGACAGAGTCGCGACTAACAGGGGTTTCTTGACCCCGAAGTCTCAGCAGAGATTCTGCTGATCTTAATACGTCTTAATTTTACAAGGTGTAAACCACCTCGACTTATCCTTATCTAACTTTAAACACTCTTTCGGTGTCAAAGTTTTGTTTTCCGTTGTAAAGGAGGAATCTTAAGGTTTTCTTTAAGTGTTCCCCTTTGAAAGAACGAAAGAACGAACGAACGAAAAAACACTGGGTTAGGAATCGTGAGGTAATGTTTTTAAAATAAATCGTTTTTGTCTATAAGTGAAATTCAGAAGATTTAAACCTGTACTTAAACGTAAATTTAAAGAGTATATAGAAAAAATTTTTCTACATAAGTTTTTTATTACTGAGAAGAGGGACACACTTAAGAAGTAACAAGAATTTTAAATTGTACAGGGTCGATATACCTTTAAACACTCAGATAAGTCTTAATGAAAAAAAAATTTTTTTTTACTACTTCATGTTATAAGGATTAACTTTAAGTCGAGTAATAAATAATGACCCCTGGGGAAAATAACTTCAACACTTTAGTTTCATGTTACAAATGAGACACATTTTACAGGATTTATACGAGACACGACGAGAACCCGTTCTTGGTAGGAAACCGGGAGACCGACTTCGTGGTTACCTTTACATTAGATACGATTCCCTTTTACGGGCGTTCGACAAAAATGAAACTTAACATATTTTACTTCCAATCGACTTCCCACACTGTGACACCGGTAGGAACCTCTTCGACCTCAATCCAACCTCTCCCACTTACCCAATCTCTCGATCTTGTCATGTGTGACCGCACATCCACGTCTTTCCGACAGAGTCTATGGGTCATTGATATAATTGAACCGTCGGTGTTCGATTTACACCATGAGTAACATAATGTCTCTCTTTTAATTTTAATCCGTTTCTTTATTTTTAACCACATTTAAAGATAACGAAGCACATTATTTTTTCTCAGTCCTTTGCGAACTAAAACTTTTACGAGTGCGAAACGATTTTATTTTGATCGGTGGATTCGTCTTAGAAACCTTGTGTTTCCTACTAAATAAACTTTAGGACACCAATTAATACTATGGTAATAAGTTTAAGTTTAATACTAAATAAAATACTTGTAATCAGTCCCTATTCTTAACATGGACACCGAGACTGAATTTGACCACCAATAAACATTATTAAGTATAGTCAAGTCTTATGTTGACCTTTAAATATGCACTCAAAGAGTCGGTGTAATAAGGATGAAGTACATGTCTCAGACATTACATCATTGACGTGTCATTGGCCTTACCTTATAAGTGAGTTTTGGAGAAGAAACTCGGATAAGAAACAAGGTTTATGATCCATATGTGAAACGGGAAGATCCCCAATATCAGATCGTCTTCTCTAGTTTTTAGTTCCTTTTATATATCCATATATTTTCCGTATTAACTCTATTTATTCTGACTGTTTATGAAGTCTTGCTATCCAGATCCACTTGTCTTTAAAGGGAAGGGAAACTAGTCAGTGACATGATAAACATAAGTGACTAAACGGTTATTTCGTGAACACTGTAAACTTAGTTTCCAATCTTTGGAGAGATTGGGTTTTTTCCTGCGACGGTCTCTTTTATGTAAAACTACCCTTCTTATATTTCTATTGCCCTAGAATTTACAGTAGTAACAGGGAGTAATCAATTTTTTGTTGTTTTCTTAGAACGAAATCTTATAAATAAATAATGACGTCTGTCTTTATTTCACACCGGATGATAACTACGTTTTCTGAGTAAAAAATAAGTCACAGAAATTCTCGAACCCCTTCTGACACCTAAAACCACGTTCTCATACTTAGACATGAGAGGGTGTACGACAAGTTCACCTGTACCTGTCTAATAAATTGTTGGGTCTTGGAGTAAAAAATTCGGAAAATCAACTGTGTGTTTTACAAGTTTTACAGCTAAATGTCAAGTTACTTAATAGTGGTTTTATTCACACACTTCGGTGGTCGGTTTGGTTTTACAATCGGTAATGGTTGGATAGTCTTAGGGGAGACTCCGACGGAGGTCAGTGAAGGGGAGAGATGGGAGGTTTCATTGGTGAGAAAACTGAAGAGTGTGATGTCCCATCACAATACGAAAGAAAAAATTTTGAAATACGTATATCCTAGTTCAGTATACATAACAAATATCACAGACCGAAGAAAGTAACTCCGTGTAAAGATATAGATACTTTGGTCCTTTTACTACGGATGGAATATAGTACCAAAGTCCTTACTATAACCTCAAAACGACGTACTTTTCATGTACCGAGGGTTTATCAACTCTCTTTCCCCCTCACCAAATAGGAGGAATCAAGGTACAAGTGTCCGTTGTCCGCTTGTATACCTTTACGATCACTGTACCTTCCCTACCTAAACCTTCGTAAACTATCCGGATTACAACGGAACTCTAGATGACAATTTTGAACTTGGAATTAGAACCGTCATTTAAGAAAAGAAGGGTTACGGTAAAAGGAGGATACCTCATCGACAAGGAAATTAGAGGTTTACTCGAGTCAATCAAACGAGAGGTCTTCGAATATCTTAACTGGGTCCGTCCAAAAGTCTATCTTGTTATCAATGTTCATTAGTAAGGTTTTCTGAGTCTGGGGGACGACTAGCCAAGTGTGAGTGTACGAATGATCGTAACTTAGGGTGGTGTCGGTTTACTCCTTCCATAAGGATAATAGGGATGACATTTCTACTCTATGATTCTGATCTTTTTCTGATCTTTCAAATGGGTAGAAGATCCTCTACCTCAATCCTAAAGTTGGATCCGTCAACCAGAGGTTTTACACCCGATTGACGACTACACGTCCGGGGACCTTGTTTGTCTAGGATAGTAAAAATGACGTCAAGAAATCCTTCAATACACATCTAAAGTTAAATAACCTCTCTAAACCAACTTTTTTATTATTCTTTCAGATAATGTGAGAGGGGAGATTACAGGCGTCACTTGTTTCGAACCTCCTGTGTCCGGTGTATACGGAGTAATTTTCGGGATTTTAAATACCAGATTAAGATAAAAATAACACAATGTGGGATCTCGTACAGTACAATAGATTATTTCACGAAACCCTCTAAAATCCCGGGACAGATCAAGATAATGGTAAAGGAAGAAAAATAGAAGTATCGTCAAAATGGATATAGAAATAAAAAGTAACAACTGGTTATTAGTGTGGGGTTATCTCAGTAAGTACTTCGATGAAGTCTTCGACTCTCTCGGAGATATTTATGGGTGACTGTCCAAATTAGGATACTTCAACGACCATTCTCCCCGATAAACTTGAAAAATAATAGAACAAATATTATAAATAATTATACAGAGTCAAATGTTTTTGGTTGGATTGTCATAGATGAATCACAAAAAAAAAAAAAAAGTTATGGTACGATCCCCGGTACTTATGTTGTTTTTGAATATACTGTATTCGGGGTAGGAGTCTTACGAACTTTAAGTCAATCCCTCCTCCTGTTTCTATATTAATGTCTTTCAATTTACAATCAAGTTTCGTAATCGCCTTTACAATGTCATCACGGACACTCATTCTATCGTAGATTACATCAAAGTCTTATTAATGGTGTCTACAGGTCTCTTCCATCCTTAGTGAACCAGTCTTTTCGTTACCCTACCTTTTAGGAGGACCTCGTACTTATCCTAAACGTCTCAGTCCGACATTTTGTGAGAACGCCTATTCGTACCGAAATGGGTTCCTAAGTCCCTTCTACCCTTCTATCTTCCATCTTCTAACTCACGTAAATAAAGTTTAGGACTTTCTACTACGACACTTTCACGACGTGAGTTATACGGTCGTTTAAACCTTTTGAGTCGTCACCGGTGTCCTGACCTTTTCCAGTCAAAAATAAGGGTAAGGTTTCTTTCCGTTACGGTTTCTTACGAGTTTGATGGCGTGTTAACGTGAGTAGAGTGTACGATCATTTCATTACGAGTTTTAAGAGGTTCGGTCCGAAGTCGTTATACACTTGACACTTGAAGGACTACAAGTTCGACCAAAATCTTTTCCGTCTCCTTGGTCTCTAGTTTAACGGTTGTAGACGACCTAGTACCTTTTTCGTTCTCTCAAGGTCCTTTTGTAGATAAAGACGAAATAACTGATACGGTTTCGGAAACTGACACACCTAGTGTTATTTGACACCTTTTAAGACTCTCCCTACCCTTATCGTCTGGTGGACTGGACGGAGAACTCTTTAGACATACGTCCAGTCCTTCGTTGTCAATCTTGATCTGTACCTTGTTGTCTGACCAAGGTTTATCTTTTTCCTCACGTAGTTCCGACATATAACAGTGGGACGAATAAATTGAATATACGTCTCATGTAGTACTCTTTGCGAACTGATTTCTTTGTGTTCGACCTTAGTTCTAACGGCCCTCTTTATAGTTATTGGAGTCTATACGTCTACTGTGGTGGGAAGACCGTCTTTTACTTCTCCTTGATTCCTCGGAGAACTACTTTCATTTTCTCCTCTCACTTTTTCAACCGAATTTCGAGTTGTAAGTCTTTGTTTCTAGTACTGTAGGCCAGGGTAGTGAAGTACCCTTTATCTACCCCTTTGTCACCTTTGTCACAGTCTGAAATAAAACCCCCCGAGGTTTTAGTGACGTCTACCACTGACGTCGGTACTTTAATTTTCTACGAATGAGGAACCTTCTTTTCAATGCTAGTTGGATCTATCGTATAAGTTTTCGTCTCTGTAATGAAACGGCTGATTCCAGGCAGATCAGTTCCGATACCAAAAAGGTCACCAGTACATACCTACACTCTCAACCTGACACTTCTTCCGACTCGCGACTTCTTAACTACGAAAACTTGAGACCACAACCTCTTCTGAGAACTCTCAGGGAACCTGACGTTCCTCTAGGTTGGTCAGGTAAGACTTCCTCTAGTCGGGACCGACAAGAAACCTTCCTTACTACGATTTCGACTTTGAGGTCATGAAACCGGTGGAGTACGCTTCTCAACTGAGTAACCTTTTCTGAGACTACGACCCTCCCTAACCCCCGTCCTCCTCTTCCCCTGCTGTCTCCTACTCTACCGACCTACCGTAGTGACTGAGTTACCTGCACTCAGACTCACTTGAGGCCCTCAACCACTACCCGTCCCTCCGGACCGTACGACACTAAGTACCCCAGCGTTTCTCAACCTGTGCTGACTCGCTGACTTGACTTGACTTGACTTGACTAAAGGATAACGAAGACATTGTTTACTGGTGTTTGAACCACCGAAGTTTATCGTGTGTATATAATAGATTGTCAAGACGTCTAGTCTTCAGATGCTATCCAGATTCCAATTTTAGTCTAAAGCCGTCTCGACGTAATGAAACCACCCGAGATAACCTCTTAGACAAAGGTACCAAAAAGGTCAAAGATCTCCGGCTCACGTAAAGATCCGAGAACCGGGAAAAGAGGTAGAAGTCTCGTCAAATAAGGTTGGAGACAAATACAGGAGTGTATAGGAGACTGAGACTGAGAGGACGGAAGGAAAATATTCCCGAGACACTAAAACAATCCGGGTGACCTTAGTAAGTTCCAGTAGAGTGAAGTGTGATCGACTTAGTGTAGACGTTCCAATGAAAACGGTCCATTCTATTGTACGAGTGACCTAGACCCCGTATCTTGAACCTGTAGACTACCCCTACCCCCCCATGTAATAAAACATCTAATATGAGTTGTGGTGTGACTCCTCCAAAGATTCACTATTCAAAACTTGAAATAGAACTCGTTGTGCTTTGGTACCTTGTAAAGTCAGACCCTTTACTGTACTCGTTTCGTGTCTCAATTTCGGTCTCGTCACCTATCTTTTCGTGTCTCCGTCCCTCTGATCACGTCTCTCACGACTCAGACAGTGACCCGTCACACACACGTCACATAACGGAAACGGACACGTGCACACACACAACCGGTACACACCTACACTCTCTGGTGAGTGTATAGGTGGGCGAAGACATGAACACTTGCGGTGGATTCGAACAAGGTTTACTTATAAACGGATCAGTTCCCTTTCGTCGGTTAGGTCCTCCGGACGTGGAGAAAGACGGGGGGTCATAAGGCCAATCTCGTCTCTATTATACGTCCCTAAAACCAAAGGTTCATTGGTAATAGTCCGTAGTTTTATACTGTGTAAGTATCTCGACCCTTAATGGAAAGGTCTGTTGGAAGGTCCACAACGTTTCCCCAAAGCTTAGAGATTCTAGAAATTTTGTTTCATCAGACACGACCCGTTAATATGTTCGACGTCACTAGATCTCTCTGACAAAGGACCCCACCGTCCCTGTTGATCGTGCGCCAGGACGGTCCAGGACGGTCTACCGTTGGTCCTCTTCGGTAGACTAATTGTCGTCTTCATACTTACAACAAGTCTCGTCTCGACTCCACGAAAGGTAATTGATCGGAGCGACAACAAAAGGGAGAGATATAACAGATCTTAAACTTTATTCAACAGTATGTGTTGTTCAAAACTAAGTCTGCGATAACCTTGATCAAGATTGATACACTTTAACCCTTTTTGTTTGTTTGGGTTTTGGGTACTTAGTTTAATTAATCGTCTGTGCGTGTCTGATTTTCTAAAAACCCTCTTAAGAGTGACTGTATGTCCGTTTTCGAACTCAACGGAGAGACCGTTTTGTTTAAAACTATCAAATCCTTACTTGTTCGGGTTTACCAATTAATTGATACACCCCCAAGGACAGTAGTCACATCGACGAATAGACCCTATAATTCTACCATAGTCTATCGAATGGGTCGACGGACATTCTAAACTATTGTACCTTAAAAAACCTTGTTGTTACACACAAAAGTCGTTGCCTTCTCTTTTAATGTTACAACCATAAGTCTAAAACTCCTTAATGTTGTGTTAAACTTTCCCTACCCGTAATACTTTACTTGTACAAGGGGAGAAAGGTTCCGACTTACCATGTCGTCTCTATAAAACCACCGAAAATTGATAATACTACAAGTTATCGTTTCATTCTAAGAGTCTTTATTCGGGTCTTCAGGGGCTCCCTTTTGTATTTATAAGTCGACACGAAAACTTCTGAACATAAAAGAAAGAATTAACACAAATGGAAAATTTGTTGTTGTTTGTCTTCGGTTTTTGAACCGTCTCCCGACAAAAAATTTCTCTTACATAAAGAACCGACGGTTGACTGATACGGAGAAAAAATTAACCAAGAAAAAAGAAAATTTTTTTTCTCACTATGAAAGAAGTCTTTGTAGAAAGGGAAGTCTGTACTTCTTATGAGTCTGAAGTCTTACGACAACTCCCACCTAGTGTTCCTCCTATTCAAGTCCTTACTTGAATAATAATGATAATAATAATAATAGTAGTAGTAATAACGATATAATAACGTACTTTAATATTCTGAGTCTCATACCCTGTAATCTCTCTATGATCTAACTCTCTTTGTAAACGTATTTGTTTATTACTGATACGTTGTATTATTCCGTAAACGTGAATTTTTAGTGACACCCTTACAATAATAAAAGTTCTCTCTACTGGAAGACACCCCTTAAGTACGTTCACAAACGGTGGAAATTTCTCAAGGAGCGGAGAATGTCGTTTTGGTTTGTTTAATGTTTCGTCATCGTTGGATGGGTAAAACTTGAACAAAGGGTACGAACCCCACATCCTGTCTTACCCTGGTGTCAAGACCTCAGTGACTGTAGTCCACCATCGGTGTTGTCATTAGTCTCTCCAGGGTTCCCTTTCCGCTGGAGTAGTCACTAGAGGACGGTCGGTTACAGTAAAAAGCGCGAAGTAGTAGTTCTTCAGTGCCCAACGAACAGATGAATCCACAAAGTACGCACGAGAAGGATTGACAGACCAGATAAATCAGATAATTCAACATTATCATAATATAGATTTTTTATATAGATTTCGTATATAGATATACGGAATTAAATTTTTATGAAGTAAAGATTTTTTTACGATTGGGAGTAAAATCGGAAATCCTTCAACATTCGAAAAACGAACACCTGTCCGAACGGAACTTCTAATACCGACGACTGACTAGTCCCACCACCAACGACTTAAAACCCCACTGACAACTGTAAAGGATTTCATTCTATTGTCACTTCAGACGGTGTATCTAACTGAGAAGGAAAGTATTTACTAAAGAGACATCGTACGTTATGATGTCTCCTAAAACGGGTGTCGAATTGAAGAAAGTTTTAATCCTAGTCTAGAGAGTTTTAGACGGTAACAAAATAGTTAATTAAAATACATTATAAGATTTATAAAGTAACAGTAAAGTTGTTAGAAGTATCGTAGAAGTGGTCCTCATATAAGGTGAAGTTCTTTGCTGAAAGAAACCAGAAGGTTATCTTCGTAGATGAGTAGACAATTTCAAAACAATACTCTAACGTCGTTAAGTCGGTGTGGAAGTCCAAGGTGAAGTCTAAGATCAAGAGAACGATAAAGGTGGTATAGACGTTAATAAAGGAGGTGACTTCAGAATTTAGGGAGGTCTAGTAGGTCCTCCCAAGAAGATTTGAGGACAACTACAACTATATAAAACTGGAGAAGGTACTTAGTATTTATAAGATCTTACCATTTAGGAAACGTCCTCTAAAGGGTATCTGAAACGGGTTTAAGTGGTCTCTTTAGTAATAGATAGCGTCGGTTTCGGAATGTTTTACATAAAGAGTTTATTTTGTTGAACTTTCAACTTTACTGAGGAACAAGGTACCCGACATCTTACTTACAACACAACTGGACGTACTTTTGTTCTAATTAGAGTAACATGTTGAGGTAGTCACGAGAACCTACTCGTCCGCGCAACAGTCACCCGTCCTTACAATTCTTTACTTAGATAACAAAACTCATCATACAAGTTATCACCCGAATTTTACAAGTCGTATGGTACAACGATAGTCTACACGATAGTATTCAGAAACGACAACGTGAATATCTCGCGTTCGTTTCATCTGACTAGTATTACGAATGTCAGGGTAGTCTTATCATTTACTAGTAACTGAAGTTGAATTTCAGTGGTCGACGCAATTGGAGAGTGTCCTCTCAGTCGGACAAGAAACTTTGAAACTTCGGTCTGTAACCGAAGAGGAGAAATCAATACTTTTAGGATCCATCGTAGAAAAAGGTTACCTTGTTAAGAAACTAGTTTGGTTATCTTAAAAAAGTTGATGTGACTGTTAGACAACAAACCATATTGGTGGAATTAATTACTAGAATCGATCTAGAAGATCTATTGAAATTTCTGTCGATCTAAAAGATCTATTGAAAGTCGATGTAGTCGTGAATTACAAAGTGTAGCTTGAAAATACACCGCCTTTACCTAGAAAAGGAATTTAAAGTACATGGTTAGAGATGGTCGAGGTTTGACAAGAAGGTGTCGAAGGAGTGGAGGGTCGGAAGTTTATTAACTTCCCCCAATCCGGAACGAGACCCCTTCTAATTCGAAACCGAAGTCCCTTGAAACAGTGACAAACGAGAAGATGAGACTGTTAGTTTTGTAAGAGGTATAGTCGCTATGTCGACAAAGTGAAAGTACAGTAGGTACACAAATGACGTTATCATGAATATATCATGGAAATCATCGTTATCATGGACATCATGAGGTTATCATGGAAACGGAAGTGTAACACCGATTCACAAACCATATTGATCGAAAGTCTCTTGTTCTACCGTCTCCTACTCACCTGTACCTCATGTAAACAGGGGTACCTATATACTCCTTATGTGGAAGTCTGTATCTTCACGTATGTCTTGTGGTCGCCTCCCGTCTGTCCTCATGACTGGTCACCTTTTCTCATATATCTGGGTGCGTTTTGAGCAATCCTGCTTCCTGAATCCCCTGTTTGTTCTGACAATCACCCTAACCTGGACGGGAACCACCCCCTTGACTTCGTCCCCAGGTTAGGGGCGTCGCCCCGTTGACAGACGTAGTCTCCTCTTTGTAAATTCCGACTCGCACTTTTCCGACTAGACACCGTCGGATTTACCTTACTCTGAGTCTGTCAGGAACACCGTCGGTATGTATACGACCCGTCCTTACGCCCAGAGGACCTTCCGTGTCACCGGTCCTCGACCTCAAATCCCTAACACCTCGTAAGGGTCACACTCCCGACGACAACTGACATCTCTCTGTCTATCTCCCCTACACTTCCTCCTCTAGCACCACCCCTTACGGACACCTCTTTTCGGTCCGTCGGTACCTTCGTTCCGCTATTACGACTCATTGCGTATCGCCCACCTTGGTAGGGTATGGGAGAGAGAGAGGTGTGCGGTCGTAGTCGTCGACTTGTTATCTCTCCGACCGGGTAGTTTACGGACTGTGTGACTTGATGTCTCATCCTGGGGTGGGTCTTACGAGGAAATTCACGGACTATTCGGTCAGATGCCTCATCCTGGGGTCAGCCCCCACCTCCCCCCCCTACCCGGGAGATACACGGACTACACGACTTGTTGTCTCTTCCTGGGGTCCGTTCCCTAGCAAAGTTCATAGACTTACTCACCTCGACGCCTATTTCTGACCGGTTTCTCTGGAAGACTAGCGGACGAGATTCTCCAATCTTTTTTCTGTGACTATCGTGGTATTAAGGACGCCACCTCCATCAGGTATCGGGGCGTGTGAACCGCGACGGTCCCAGTGGCGTTCGGTTCGTCAACGTGGTGGAAGTGTGAGTTGAGAGTGACCCCGTCTCGACGGTTTCCGTTGTTTTCAGAACGTAGAGATACGTGTCACAACGAAGTCAGTACAGGTCGAGAAACGTCGAGGCATCTGACACCGGACGGTCCGAAGAGACAGTCTCTCCCCCAAGAGGTCCGTTTTTATAACCTCGCATAACCGCCTATAACCAACGGTATGGGAAGACGACGACGACGACGACGACGGGATCAGCGGTTGAAGGGACTCACGGACCACGACGGTCTTGGGGACGTTGAGTTCGTCGACGTGGTAGAGGTGTGGACCGGGAATGTCCCAGTTCGGGTTCAGAGGTCCCGCCGGAGTCCTTGTTTGGGGTCACCTACCGGGTGTACACCTCCACCTTTATTTCGGTGTCAACTTTGGCTCCCCGTCACACCGATTCTCTCTTCTGGGTTTTGGAAGGGTGGTCGACATGTTTGACGTCTAATTTGGATGTGTTAGTTGATCCGTCCGAGACACAGATACCTTATATATTTTCCTATAACTCTTGAGGGTGTTTTCTTTTGTGTGATCAAGATTATCAACACCTGTGACCTCCGTTCTTGTGTATCCTCATCCTGGTCTAATCTTAGACTCGACGGTGGTGTCGTCCAGGGCTCTAGTCGTGTCACAACCTCCCGTAGGATCCCTCCACTCCACCTGACACTGAGGGTAGCTCCCTTTACTAAGATTGTCGTCACTGAGTTCTTTTTGTAAATAATAAGAATACAAAACTGAACAAGACATCTCAGAAAACCTAGGGGGGGTGGGGAGTGTAACATCGACAGCTAAAATAACCGTGATACTTTAGATTAATTCTAAAACTCGAAAAAAAGGGTGAGTGAGTGAAAAAATAACAACGATATTTGGAGACGGAGATGTAACCCGAAAACGTGAAGACACCTCAAAAGGAAAAAAAAAAAAAAGGAGAGAGAGAGAGAGAAAAAATATTAAAATTAACAATTAAAAATTTTATATAGATATAAAAAGATGTAAATAAGGAAACAAACGGAAAGGGGAACGTCAACTAGAAATTACACATATTTAGAAGAAGTAGGAGGAGACAAATTAAACATATAGATAAGAAAGAAAGAAAGGAAAGGAAGGAAGGGAAATCTGTATGAACGATCAAGACAACAGTAACGAAATAAGGAGTACACAGTGGAACGAAATCAAAACAAATGGTCAAAAACGAAATCAATCAAAACAAGAATTGACCATTTATAAAAAATGAAGGAAACAAGAGGTCCCGTTATATGACATGAAATAAAAACAACCTGACAATACTGAAACGAATACCCATATATACATATACACATGTAATGTAATAAAATTAATAATAAACGGACTAAAACATTGATGGTAAACATACCATAAGAAAAAACTGAAGAGTCAAAACCCATAAACAAAATTGGAGTCAATTACGGCATTGTCTGATGAACACCTTAGAAGTAAGGACTGGTCTCTAGTTCGGGACTCGGAAACCTCACCCTCGTGACTGAGGTTCTGATGGTCTCTTGATTGGATCCCTCATAGTTTATCACTCTTGAGTGTGTTTCCTTTGGTGAACTTATGTTTTGAGTCGTAGTGGGTTGGTGGTTATCGTGGGAGAGGTCCTGGGAGTAAATTTTATGTTTGTTTTGTTTTTATGTTTGGGTTAGTAGTCGTCTGTCCTGATGGTGGAGTGAGTCGAAACGGGTAGTCTCCTTTTTGTTTGTTTGTTTTTAAGTAGTGTTCAGAGTGGGATACGTTCGAATGTGTTTGGTGACCTGGGTGCAATCCTCCCGTCTTTGGTTTTCTTTCTTTCTTAAGTTGGAACTTCCGACCCTTTTCCTCTGGAGTTTGTGATTTTCAATTTTTTTATTATTATTATTACTTTTCCGTCTTTTTATGATGCGTTTACTTCCTTGTCTAATCTTTGTGTCTTCAGGTTTGACTATTTCTCCTTTATCCGTTCTATGAACTTTTTCTTAAGTCTTATTACTATCATTTCTGTTATTTTTTTTTTTGGAACTTTTGTTTTACCTCTTTTACGTTCTCAGTTAATTGTTTCTGGATCTTCTTAATTTCTTATTTGTCTCCTTTCGTTGTGTTAATGACTTTACTTTTTGTGAGATCTTCCCTAGTTATCGTCTTATCGACTTCGTCTTGCTTAGTCACTCGACCTTCTATTTTACCGTCTTTATTGAAGACTTCTCGTCTTATTTCGTTTTTCTCACTTTTCTTAACTCCTATCAAAGTCTCTGGAGACCCTGTTATAGTTTGTACGGTTGTAAGCTTAATATCTCTAGGGTCTTCTTCTTCTCATTTTCTTTCCCATACTTTTTTAAAAACTTCTCTAGTATGAACTTTTAAAGAGGTTGTACCTTTTCCTCCGTGTTTAAGTTCTCCGTGTTTCTCAGGGTATGTCCTATTGGGTTCCTCTTTGTGTGGTTCTGTGTACGATTAGTTTAATTGTTTCTGATTTGTGTTTCTTTCTTATAATTTTCGTCGTTTCCTCGTCGTTCATTGTATATTCCCTTTGGGGTATGTGAATTGTCGACTAGAAACTCGTCTTTGAGACGTCCGGTCTTCCATTACCGACCAATATAAATTTCATGACTTTCCCTTTTTAGATGTTGGTTCTAATGACATGGGTCGTTCTTGGAGTAAGTTTTAACTACCTCTTTATTTTTCGAAAAGTCTCCTCGTTTTCAAGTCATGGTGGTTTGGTCGAAATGTTGTTTACAATTTCCCTGAATATATCAGTTCTTTATGTTCTCTTCTTATTTCTAGATGCTTTAGTTGGGACTAACTAATTTTTAATTTTTTTAACCGTTATTTTTGTATATAGTTAATAATTAAATTTATATTTACCTAATTTACGAGGTTGGTTTTCTGTGTCTGACCGACTTACCTATGTTTTTATTCTGGGTACATATACGACAGATGTTCTTTGGGTGAAGTCTGGATTTCTGTGTATATCTGACTTTCACTCTTCTACCTTTTATATAAGGTACGTTTACTCTTCGTGTTGGACCTCATTGTTAGGAGTATAGTCTGTTTTATCTGGAATTTTATTTCTTCTAATGTTCCCTATTTCTTCCTGTGATGTATTACTATTCCCTAGTTGGGTTCTCCTTCTGTATTGTTAACATCTATAGATACGTGGGTTGTGTCCTCGTGGAATTATGTATTCTGTTTGTTTTTATCTGTATTTTCCTCTTCAACTGTCATTGTGTTATTATCATCCTCTGAGATTGTGAGATGAGTGAGGTTACCTGTATAGTAGTTTTGTCTTTTAATGGTTCCTTTGTGCAGAATTTACTATGTAATCTACTCTACCTAGAATAACTATAAAAGTCTTGTAAGGTAGGTTTACGTCTTCTTATACGGAAGAGTTCGGGTGTACCTGGTAAGAGGTCCTATCTGGTGTAGCACCCAGTCTTTAGTTTGGAGTTATTTAAATTCTTTTAACATTAACATAATTCGTAGAAGAGTCTGGTGTTACGATACTCTGATTGATACTTAATGTCCTTTTTTTTTTTTTGACATTCTTTGTGTTTGTGTACCTCTAATTTGTTGTACAAAGATTTGTTGGTTGTCCAATGACTTCTTTAGTTTTCCCTTTAGTTTTTTAAAGATCTTTGTTTACTGTTACTTTTGTGTTGAGTTTTGGATACCCTACGTCGTTTTCGTCAAGATTCTACTTTCAAATATCGTTATTTGAGGTTGGAGTTCTTTGTTCTTTTTGTAGTTTGTCTGTTGGATTGAAATGTGGATTTTGCTGACCTTTTTCTTCTTCTTTTTTCGGGGTTTTAATCATCTTTCTTTCTTTAGTATTACTAGGACCGTCTTTATTTACTTTTTCTTTACTTTCTTTGTTATCATTTCTAATTATTTTGATTTTCGACCGAGAAACTCTTCTATTTGTTTTAACTGTTTGGAAATCGGTCCGAGTAGTTTTTTTTTTTCTCTCTTCTTAGTTTAGTTGTTTTAATCTTTACTTTTTCATCTCCGATGTTGTCTGTCACGTCTTTATGTTTCCTAATATTCTCTAATAATACTTGTTGATATACCGTTATTTTACCTATTGGACCTTCTTTACCTGTCTAAGAATCTTTCCAAGTTAGAAGGTTCTGACTTGGTCCTTCTTTATCTTTAATACTTGTTGGGTTAATATTCGTGACTTTAACTTCGACACTATTTTTCAGAGGGTTTTGTGTTTTCGGGTCCTGGTCTACCGAAGTGTCTTCTTAAGACGGTTTGTAAATCTCCTCTCGATTACGGATGGGAAGATTTTAAGAAACTTTTTTAACGTCTCCTTCCTTGTGAAGGTTTGAGTAAGATGCTCCGGTGGTAGTGGGACTATGGTTTTGGTCTGTTTCTGTTGTACTTTTTTCTTTTGATGTCCGGTTATAGTGACTATTTGTATCTACGTTTTTAGGAGTTGTTTTAAAATCGTTTGTCTTAAGTCGTTGTGTAGTTTTTCGAGTATGTGGTACTAGTTCACCTCAAATAAGGTCCCTACGTTCCTATTAAGTTATATGTGTTTAGTTACAGTGTGAGGAATAATTGTTTGACTTTCTATTTTTGGTACACTAATAGAGTTATCTACATCTTTTTCGGAAACTGTTTTAAGTCGTGGGTAAATACTACTTTTGAGAAGTTTTTTACCCGTATCTTCCTTGGATAGAGTTGGATCATTTCCGGTATATACTATTCGAATGTCGTTTGTAATAAGAGTTACCACTTTTTGATTTTCATAAGGGTGATTCTAGTCCTTGTTCTGTTCCCATAGGTGAAAGTTGTGATACTAAGTTGTTTCAAGACCTTCAGGATCGATGTCGTTAGTCTCTTCTTTTTCTTTACTTTCCTTAGGTCTAGCCTTTTTTTTCTCCATTTCGAGAGTGACAAACGTCTACTGTACTATGACATGTATCTTTTGGGATTTCTATCATAGTCTTTTAATGATCTCGATTAGTCACTTAAATCTTTTCAACGTCCTATGTTTTAGTTATGTGTCTTTAGTGAACGTAAAGACATATGATTGTTACTTTTTGGTCTTTCTCTTTAATAGTTAGGATAAGTGGTGACGTTCTTTTTCTTATTTTATAGATCCTTATTTGAATGGATTCCTCTGTTTTCTTGACATGTGTCTTTTAATATTCTTTAGTTTCTATTGTATTTGTCTACCTCTCTATAAGGGATAAGGACCCATCCTTCTTAGTTATAACACCTTTACTGATATGATTGTTTACATTGGATGTCTAAGTTACGTTAGGTATAGTTTAATGTTTAACGTAAAAAAGTGTCTTGATCTTGTTTTTTAAAGTGTTGAGTATACCTTTGTATTTTCTGGGACTAATCGGTTTCGTCAGAACTCTTTTTTACCTCGACCTCCTTAGTTGGAAGGACTGAAGTCCAATATGATGTTTCGATGTCAGTAGTTGTCATACCGTCACCGTGTTTTTGTCTTTATATCTGGTTACCTTGTCCTATCTTTCGGGTTTTTATTTGGGTACGTGGATACCCAAGGAATAAAAACTGTTTCTTCCGTTCTTATATGTTACATCGTTTCTGTCGGAGAAGTTATTTACCAAGACCCTTTTGACCTGTCGATTACATTTTCTTACTTTAATCTTGTGAAGGATTGTGGTTTGTGTTTCTATTTGAGTTTTACTTAATTTCTGGATTTACATTCTAGTCTTTATATTTTGAGAATCTCCTTTTGTATCCTTCTTGTGAGTTACTGTATTTAGTTTCGTTCTAGGAGATACTGGGTGTAGGACCTCATTGCCTTTATTTTTGTTTTTATTTGTTCACCCTGGACTAATTTGAATTTTCGAAAACGTGTCGTTTCCTTTGATATTTGTTCCGCTCTTCTGTTGGGAGTCTTACCCTCTTTTATTATCGTTTACTTTGTTGACTGCTTCCTAATTAAAGGTTTTATATATTCATCGAGTATGTCGAGTTATGGTCTTTTCGTTTGTTGGGTCAGTTTTTCACCTTTTTTCTGGATTTGTCTGTAAAGAGGTTTCTTCTGTATGTCTACCTATTGTTTGTGTACTTTTCTACGAGTTGTAGTGAGTAATAATCTCTTTACGTTTAGTTTTGATGTTACTCTATAGTGGGGTGTGGTCAGTCTTACCGGTAGCAGTTTTTCAGATTTTTGTCATTTACCACCTCTCCCACACCCCTTTTCCCTTACGAGAACGTGACAACCACCCCTACATTTGACTGCGTCCGTGATACCTTCTACCATACCTCTAAGGAATGTTTTGATCCTTATTTTGGTGGTATACTGGGTCGTTAGGGTGAGGATCCGTATACAGAACTCCTTTGGTTTTAACTTTTTCTGTGGACATAGGGCGACAAGTTACGTCGTGATAAATGTCATCGATCTTGTACCTTCGTTGGATCTACGGGTAGCTGTCTACTTACCTATTTCTTCAACACCATGTATATGTGTTACCTTATAATTAGTCGGTAATTCTTCCTTGCACAAACTCAGTCAAGATTACTCCACCTACTTGAATATGGGATAATGTGTCTCACTTCATTCAGTCTTTATCTTTCTATTTACATCATAACATTGTGTATATATACCTTAGATCTTTTTACCATGACTTCTTAACTAAATTTCCCGTTGTCACCTTTTTGTCTGTATCTCTTATCTGAATACTTGTACCCCTCTCCCCTCCTCTCTCACTCTACATACCTCTTTTATTAAACCTTTGAATGTAATGGTATACATTTTATCTATCGGTTACCCTTAAACGACATACAAAGTCCTTTGAGTCTGTCCCAGAGACATAGTTGGATCTCCCCACCTTACCCCTCCCTCTACCCTCCCTCCAAGTTTTCCCTCCCCTATATACATATGGATACTGACTAAGACAACTTCAAACTTCTTTTACTGTTTTAAGACATTTTGTTAATAGGATATTTATTTTTTATTTATATAAAATTTTTTGATGGAAAGTCGTAGAGTTGAAAGCTGTATGGAAGGAGTGATTCGAATTAGTAAAGATCGAAAAATAAATTTAACTTTATACACCCTGAGAAGGAAAGTGAACTTATGAATGTCCGGTGACAACAACAAGTTAGTGAGCCAGTACAGGTTGCGAAACTCTGGGGTACCTGACATCATGCGGTCCGAAGGGACAGGTAGTAGTAGAGGACCTTGAACGATCTGAGTACAAGTGACTCAGGTACTACGGTAGGTTGGTAGAGAAGGAGAAAGAAAGGAAGTGAAGGACGGGTCGTAGTCCCCGAAAAGATTACTCAGTCGAGAAAAGTAGACCACCGGTTTCATAACCTCGAAGTCGAAGTCGTAGTCAGGAATGTTACTTATAACTCCTGACTAAAGGAAATCCTAACTGACGAGACTAGAGAAACGTCAGGTGTCCTGAGAGTTCTCAGAAGAGATCGTGGTGTGAAGTTTTTGTAGTCAAGAAGACGTGAGACGGAAGAAATACCAGGTTGAGAGTGTGGGTATGTACTGGAGACCCTTTTGGTATCAAAACTGATATGTCTGGGACAGACCTTATACTGCAGAAACGAAAAATTATACGACAGATCCAAACAGTATCGAAAAGAAGGTTCCTCATTCACAGAAAATTAAAGTACCGATGTCAGCGGAAGACGTCACTAAAACCTCGGGTTCTTCTAATTCAGACAGTACCAACGGTAACAAAGAGGTAGATAAACGGTACTTTACTACCCTGGCCTATGGTACTAGAACCAAAAAACTTACAACTCAAAATTCGGTTGAAGAAGTGAGAGGAGAAAGTGAAAGTAGTTCTCCGAGACATCAAGGAGAAGTGAAAACCGGTATTCCCACCATAGTAGACGTATATCCTGAAGGAGCGACCGAGTCTACCATTTCGTAGACGGGTGTTACCCCCCCTGGACCCAAACTAGGGACCTAACCTTTCTAGGGGACCTCTTACTTTACCGTTGGACGAGGTCATGAGAACGAACCTTTTAAAGTACCTACCTCCTCGGAGCATGCGATGTCAGGTACTCCATCGATTCTCAGTCTGTGTTGACTTACTGAAGTGAAAATAGACATATAGACTCCAATAACTATAGAGAGGGGTGTTAGAACTAAGGTCGAACACGAAGTAGGTCGGGCCGTAAAGCGTACTACACGAGACGTACATACAATTTATTCGTCTCACTGTTTTACGTCGGAACTACATGAGGAAACGATTAAACTTTGGTAAGACAGTAAGGTACAGGTCAGGATTGAGAACGAAGAACTGGACGTATGTCCAAAAAGTCCTCCGTTTATTACACCAGACCATAAGGGTAGAGAACATCTTAAAAGGTGTCAAATAACACTAGGTGTGTCGGTTCCCGACGTCGTATCAGTCAAGACCGGACTAAAGTTTCAACACAGAGTCCTTTATTCCTCCGGGTTCTCACCCTTTCTCTACCCCCTCGTCAGCTACCTACCTCGTCAGTTTTGTGTAAGTTGTGAATACCTAACAAACGGCAGCATAACCAAGTCAAAGTCCACGGGGTTTTGTCAATGTTATCATAGTAATTTCAGTGACTAGTGTCTAGTAGTTTCGTTTATATTATTATTACTTTTTCGTGCCTTATAACGTTCTTAATGGTTTACACTGTGTCTCTGTGTTTCACTTGTTTACGACAACCTTTTTGCCATGTCTATCTGATGCGATTCTCAGCCTGTACTGACTCGCTGAAGTGAAAGTGAAAAGTGAAAGTACGTAACCTCTTCGTTTACCGTTGGGCGAGGTCACAACAACGGACCTTTTAGGGTCCCTGTCCCCTCGGACCACCCGACGGCAGATACCCCAGCGTGTCTCAGCCTGTGCTGACTGTGCTGAATCGTCGTCGTCGTCTGAACAAGTCATGTCGTAACGGTGTTCGGAAGTGAAACGTTTTGTGTGTCGGAGACACTTCAGTCCACACGAACATGATCTAGGAAGGATTAACCCGATTTGAATTGTCCGGTCCACAAGACGATAATTCAGTTACAACAGTAGCGTCAATGTATGATCCGGTCAAATTTTTATTTTGAAGTTTTCAATCTTTGTAAATATTACTTTTTTCATCGGTAATTTTGAAAGTAAGTAAATCTATACTATGTATTTACATATCTGTATGTAGGTATAGAAATCAATCGTGGAATGTCTAAAAGTTGTAAAAATAAAATCGAAATTTTCGAATGATGTTGATAAGGTAAACGGAACGACTCTACAACGTCTAAAAAAAGAATCAAAAAGGATGAATTTTAAAGAATAGGAATACATCTTTATGACTTAATTAATTGTTTAAAAACTACACTTTATTATACGTAAAGAGAATCTTCTCAGAACCGACATAAATAAATAGACTGATTTTTTTCCAATTTAGGATTTTCGATAGGTTTAAGACGTAAATAAAAATACGATTCATATAAAATACGATACGATGAGAGTTCCAATGAGTCAAAGAAATAGAGACTAAGAGTCAACTCATGGGAAGTTGACTGTAACGGTTATCATGTTAATCTTAAAAATCTCTCGGATATTATACTTTTGAATAAGACATCTATAGTCTGGTGACTGATTAACTGTGACTGGGGACTTTCCGACAGTCTCTATTACCATATGACCGTGAGAGTGAAAGTAATATAAAAGGTCATAGGGTTTATACAATCTACGGTTTATTATTAGTACCTCGACGGGGAGTTACTAGAACGTCAATGAGTAACTCTGATAATATAATTAAACTTTTACTATAAGTTTGTTAACTGTTTCTGATAAGTGTCTTTTCTGTGTACCATTGAGTCTCAAGTCTCTTGAATACAATATCTTATAACAGTGGTTTTTACCTGCGATATACGTCTCAGTGGTAGAATGAATCACTCGATTATCTTATGATAGTCTGTGAGATCTTATCATAACCAGTTTTTAGAACCCAAGACCAAGATCGTATAACGGACTAAAAGATATACTGGAATTTATATAGTGAATGGAAGAGACTCAAAGTTTAAAGGGTGGATAATGAACCCTTCTATTTTACGGTAAGGTAAGATCTACATTTTCATGGTACTTCTAGTTCACATTATTTTGTATATTTACACTTAAATCTTCATAATTCCTATTCTCTCTACAATTGACGGTAACATAAATGCGTCAGTACACCCTATTACTTTTATATATTTCTGTCCTCATACTTCATATGTTTATTTATTTCTATTAATCTATTCCCTTCATTTATTCCGGTCCTTATCAGGAGTAAGAAGGATATTAGAGAAGACGTTACGTCTTTCTCTGAGGTTTTTTCTGATGAGGGATTGACAATTTTTTTTTCTTAAACTATCGATTTATGTCTCCTCACAATGTATCCTTTTTCTTCCTACACTAACAGTGAACAAAAGTTAGTGATTAGGTTCGTTCCTTCTTACATTATGTCCCTTAATCTCCGACTAATCTCCGACTATATTGACAACTTTCCTGATATCTTCGTTTCCAGTCCTCCTTTTAAGACGTCCAAAAGTCGTTGAGGTCTTTAAGTCCTTTGTGTCTAAGACGATGACTACTAGAATTAACGGACGTTGACGTATCACTGAGTGGTCACGAGTGGATTATGTGGGGACCCGTAGACAGTCACAAGCGGACCGACGACGACCTCTACTTCCGACGAGGAGAAGACACGAGGTCGAATAGACGTTTCCTAAGGGTGACCGTATTAAGTCTAATCTTGGATCTCCCGGTCCCTAGCGTCTTTCACACCCAGGGTCCGAAAAGGGTTTCCTATCCTCACTACACATAAACTGTTGGGTTCGACTGTGTGAGGACGAGAAGGTTTGGTATAGACGTTATTGTGAACACACTTTTCTGATCTCAATCTTTTGTTCCCAGAGTTTACAATTTAGTCTCAGTAAACTCTCAATCTTTGAGCCGATAAAGACATGAGAATACACAATATGATAAATGTATTAAGATTCAAAGAGTGTTAATCCTCAAAGTGGTAATTAAATTACTCGAAAAAAGAATTTTTCGTTGTAATTTCCATGTGTAAGTTACATTCTGAACGGGGAAGGGTTTAGTGACAACAAGTGTCACATTTCTCATCAGAGTCTTTATTCTTTATTCTACAATGACTTTAAAACCCCTCAAGATTACCCTGTTTCAGTCTTTAGAGTAGGAAGAGTGTAGGAAGACGTATGAACATTGATTAGGAAATTGTTTTGACCCAGTCCTAGTTCCGTAAAATGAGGTGTGGTTTCTCCGGACCATCTGTACGAGTTCCTATAAAATAACTAGTAACTCGATATCCTCTTTACCTCTCTTACAGCGGCAGGACCCGTCTCCTCCTTGTCCCTATTCCCTCACAGTGTCAGAAAGACATGCACCTGGAGGAATGTCATGTGATCCCTCTTCATCTATCAAGACAGAAAAACAAACTAAAGGAAGACAAGGGAAGACTGGAAAAACAGAGTACACTGGTCTCTCCTCCACCGGGGGAAGGAGGATCTTCTTGGGACTAGAAGAGAGACATAAAGAAAGACCCTAGGACAAAGAAGTCCCTACATGGACTACGGGGTCGGAGTCTTGTGGATGGGTTCAAAGAGATTTGATAATGACATCCGTAAAGTCTTTTACAAAGGGGACGTAAGGAGAAACTCGAAGGAGAACCCGACCGAGACCTACTCTCGGAAACGTCACCGCACTTGTCTAGACTTTAAACCCGAACCCAGGTCACCGGGGGAGTCAGATGAGACCGAACAAATCCGGTCTCATCTGACGGAACAAATCCGGTATCACCAAGAGAAACCCCGGTGAAGGTCGAGTGATCTCTCAAGACGTGATCTTGTACAAATATAAATGTATTTAAAGGAATATCTGGACCACTCGTTATCAGTCAAATACTGCATCTAAGAATCTGAGACACTACTAGAGTGAAACATAACTTATTAAGTTAAAAATAACGGATTTTTTATTAAAATTCTTCAAATCGTATATTGGTCACAACTCGATCACCGTATACAATGGATAATAATCCTTATCTTCAGGTTCGTGAAGACGGGTGACGTTGAATTATAACTTCAAAGGCTCCTTTTGTCACTACAGTCTTCTCTGTCTCGTTCTGGTCGAAGTCATCAACCCGTAGAAGTGGGTGTCACGGATGTACGTGGGTTTTACACTGTGTTTTGTTTTCTGGGTAGGGGAGGGACATTCCCTGTCTATCTTGGTACCTCAACCGGTCGACGGTATACTATGAAGGAAGGAAAATAAAAGGCCCACTTAAAGATGAATTTGAAGTCCTCCGATCTGAAATTCGTGGGGGTATTTAACCGGTACAGAATATAAGTGGAGGTTTAAGGAACAATCTTTCCTTAACAATCTTTTGACCATGTAGTCTCCACGAGCTCTTGTTAGTCACATAGACTTTACTTGAATTATTGACACGTAAAAGACATAAGAAATAGAATCACAGTTCTCAGAAGACGAATTCATTACATTTGTTAGTGATCTTTAACGAGTAATAAAAGACACTATAGAGTAATCGTCCTTAGAAAAACCAATAATGGGTTCAGAAATAATTCTCAACATAATACTTAAAGTGCATGTTTTTACACAGGATTTTGTGGTAAATTCTTAAGTTGTTTAACATCAACACTCTCGTTCTGGTAGGGGACAGTTACTCAAGTCCGACATTCTACTCGTCATTTTGAACTGATGATTTCTTTTTACACGAATGCAATTACGGTGTTCAAGGAGTTTATAATCTCAGAATCAACTTTCTGGAACTAGTTTATAAAATTCCTTCGTTAAACCCGAGTAACTACCAATCCTCTACTACGAAGTCAAAAGTCCCGTAAACAAAAGACCTCCTCTTAGTTCCGTAGAACCCAGTACCTAGGGTCCTTCGGAGGACTGGAACTCGTAAAACCAGGTGGAATCTCGTCGGTAAGAATCGTACCTCAGTCGGACCTCCAAATGCCCTCTCGAAACAAGTTGACTAGTCATTAAGATCCCCCGACTCTACATCACTTTGTTCGGTCTCGAAGAAACTTACATATAATCAACAAAACAAACAAATTTATCTTAAGATAGGAGTAATGGTTTTGTGAACAGTACAACTCAGTCCGATAATCCTTTGTCTTTTCTTGTTCGTCGGGAAGGTCTTCTGTAAGGAAGTCTAGACGTTTTATACGTAAAGGGACTTTCAATGATGTCTTTGAGTTCTTGTCTGATATATTACCTTTGTGAGAGTTACTTGAAATGACGAACACCCAACATATTCGTTGTTAATAATGTAAGATAAGATAAAGAATTTAAGATCTTCCTAATATTACCAAATAATGTGGACTAAATATCTAAACCAAATCACTTCTCTTTGATCGTTACATTATTTTACTTTATATAAAATTTTCTAAAACAGATGGAGAATTACAACATACATAATTAGGGAATCTTCTATACTTCATCGGTAGTATCAGTTGTTTTCTCAGGTTTTACGTGGTGAAACTACGTTAGAGTTTTTGTTGTCTTACTAGAGACAAGTAAAGGTTCTGTTTGGTAAGTCATTAGTGTCATTAGGTTTAGATATGTGGTTGGTCATTACGACTTCTTCACCTTACCAAGATACTTCTGGACGTTCTGGAAGATCTTGGTTGTGGATTTTTTCTACAGGAAAAGTAATATCCCTTGACCTTACGTTTTCATCCTTCAGTTCTCTATGGACCTCATTGTCCGTTTAAACCGGAACCTCATGTCTTACTTCGTCCCGTTTCCGATTATCTCAAAACGATTCTCTTTCGTGACCAGTATTATTCAGAAGTGTTGTGTTCACTTCGTTGTGTTCACTTCTGAGATGTGTACCTGTAGTGGTCTACCAGTCATAGCTTTAGTCTAACTACTATAAGAAACGTCGGTTTCTACCTCTTCGAGATATGTCAGTCGTTTTTGTTCTGGCCCTCGACTGACACCGAATCTAGTACTTGAGGAACAACGGTTTAAGTCTGAATTTAACTTCTTTCAGCCCTTTTGGTGATCTGGTAAGTCCATACTGGATTTAGTCTAGGGAATGCTAATATGTCACCTTCACTGTTTATCTAAGTTCCCTAATCTAGACTAACTGTCTCACGGACTTCTTGATACCTGTCTCCAAGTACTGTGACATGTCCTCCGTCACTAGTTCTGGTAGCGGTTCTTTTTCTTTACGTTTTTCCGTTTTACTAACAGTCTCCTCCTGAAGGTTTATCGACTCTTCTCTTCTCTTAGTTTTCCGTTTCCTCTTTTCCTTTCCGTGTGTGTAAACTTACGTCTCAAGGTTTCTTATCGTTCCTCTCTATTCTTTCGGAAGGAGTCACTAGTCACGTTTCTTTTTCTCCTTTTGTTCTCTTACTCTTTCTCATCTCTAGAGTAGTTCTTTTAATCTCTATGGTTCCCTTCTAAAGTACGTTTCTACCTGTGTTATTTCCTGTCTTTACCATACCTCGATTGTCTTCGTCTTCTATAATTCTTCTTCACCGTTCTTATGTGTCTTCGTGATATGTTTTTACTAGAAGTACTGGGTCGATTAGTGCTACCACACTAGTGAGTGGATTTCGGTCTGTAGGACTTTACACTTCAGTTCACCCGGAATCCTTCGTCTTGATGTTTGTTTCGATCACCTCCACTACCTTAAGGACAACTCGATAAAGTTTAGGATTTTCTACTACGACACTTTCACGACGTGAGTTATACGGTCGTTTAAACCTTTTGAGTCGTCACCGGTGTCCTGACCTTTTCCAACCAAAAGTAAGGTTAGGGTTTCTTTCCGTTATGGTTTCTTACGAGTTTGATGGCGTGCTAACGTGAGTAGAGTGTGTGATCGTTTCATTACGAGTTTTAAGAGGTTCGGTCTGAGGTTGTCATACACTTGTCACTTGAAGGTCTACAAGTTCGACCTTAATCTTCTCCGTCTCCTTGGTCTCTAGTTTAACGGTTGTAGGCGACCTACTAGTTTTTTCGTTCTCAAGGTCTTTTTGTAGATGAAGACAAAATAACTGATACGGTTTCGGGAACTGACACACCTAGTGTTGTTTGACACCTTTTAAGACTTTCTCTACCCTTATGGTCTGGTGGACTAGACGGAGAACTCTTTGGATATACGTCCAGTCCTTCGTTGTCTCTTGACCTGTATCTTGTTGTTTGACCAAGGTTTATCCTTTTCCTCATACAGTTCCGACGTATAACAGTGGTACGAATAAATTGAATATACGTCTCATGTAGCACTCTTTGCGTCCCGACATACTTCGTGTTCGACCTTAGTTCTAACGGCCCTCTTTATAGTTATTGGAGGCTATACGTCTCTGTGCTTGGAATACCCTCTTTCACTTCTTCTTGATTTCTCGGAGAACTACTTTCACTTTCTCTTCTCACTTTTTCAACCGAATTTCGAGTTATAAGTCTTTTGCTTCTAGTACCGTAGGCCAGGGTAGTAAAGTACCCTTTATCTACCCCTTCGTCACCTTTGTCACTGTCTGAAATAAAACCCCCCCGAGGTTTTAGTGACGTCAACCATTGACGTCGACACTTTAACCTTCTATAACGAGGAACCTTCTTTTCAATATTGGTTGGATCTGTCGTATAATTTTTCGTCTCTGTAATGAAACGGTTGTCTCCAGGCAGATCAGTTTCGATACCAAAAAGGTCCTCAGTACATACCTACACTTTCCGCCTGATATTTCTTTCGACTCACGGCTTCTTAACTACGAAAACTTGACACCACAACCTCTTCTGAGAACTCTCAGGGAACCTGACGTTCCTCTAGGTTGGTCAGGAAGGATTTCCTCTAGCCAGGACTTATAAGTAACTTTCCTGACTACGACTTCGACTTTGAAATTATGAAACCGTTGGACTACGTTTCTCGACTGAGTAAACTTTTCTGGGACTACGACCCTTTCTAACTTCCGTCCTCCTCTTCCCCTACTGTCTCCTACTCTACTAACCTACCGTAGTGACGGAACTACCTGTACTCAAACTCATTTGGGTCCACAACCAATACCTGGCTCCCCGGACCACACGACGTCAGGTACCGCAGTGTTTCTCAACCTGTACTGACTCGATAACTTGACTAGACTTGACTACAAAAAGAACTAGAAAATGTGCCGATTATATATAAAATACGGTTTGAGGACATTAGGTAAGATTAGGCATGAAACTGATAAATGTCCTCGTATCTTACGACACTCACATGAAATAAAAAAAGAAAAAACTAATGGAAGTAGTATGTCAAGTGATTGAATCTCAATCAATATAACTTGACTTTTAATGAGTTCTTCAAATAATAGTAATAAACAGTTGTGAGATAGAAAGGTGGGTAAGTCTATATTAAGAAATAATTCATATATGGATCCTACTTAGCACTCTACGTTATAGATGAATAACAAAGGGTGTTTGATTCAACTAATTCAGTCTTATACAAGAATATTCTTTAGTCCACTTAAACTTCCGACTTATGAACTCTTTGTTTCGTCGTTCCATTTATACGATATTCTTTTTTGAGGTCACGGCAGACCTCTTCCACCTATTCTAAATTATCCGGAAAAGTCCAAAAATTGAAGTCAGTTAAGTACGTAGTACGACAACCGAAAAAGGAGAAGTAGAACCAATTAAGGTAAACGAAATCTTGAACAGTCAGGTAATTACACCTCCTTGGGGGAAGAGTTATGGAGTTGAGTTTCTTAGGACAAGGGACTTTTTCCATGTAAAAGGTTTCTTAAGGATACATAATTACCCGTCAGAGTCGAGATAAATAAGAGTTACTTGAAAAAAAGAAAGACACTATCACAATGAACCTACGATACAGTGAAGGTAACATAGGGAAACGCTAGGGTACCTGACATCGAACGGTCCGAGGAGACAGGTACCCTAAGAGGTCCGTTCTTATGACCTCACCCAACGGTACGGGAGGAGGTCCCCTAGAAGGACTGGATCCCTAGTTTGGAAGTAGAAAATACAGAGAACATAACCGTCAACCTAAGAAATAGTGATCGTGGTGGACCCTTCGGGAGACACTATCACAACGACGACGATTCAACGAAATCAACACAGGCTGAGATACGCTGGGGTATCTGTCGTCGGGTGGTCCGAGGGGACAGGGACCCTAAGAGGTCCGTTCTTGTGACCTCACCCAACGGTAAAGGAAGAGGTTACGTACTTTGACTTTTCATTTTCACTTCAACGTGTCAGCACAGACTGAGAATCGCTGGGGTACCTGACGTCGGAGGGTCCAAGGAGGCAGGTACCCTATAAGGTCCCTTCTCATGATCTCACCCAACGGTAACGGAAGAGACGACACTACCACAATCCTCGTAGGTTAATGATACAGTGGGTTTAGGTATTTTTATAACACCTCTAAACGGGTAGTTAAAAACTACCCGGTTCAGTTTTTATATGATATCGGTGAACTTTTTATTATGGCATATTGTTGTGGCACTCACACGCTGTTGAGAATTTGTAAAGACACTTTCAAAAAAAACTCCGATGTTTAGTATAAGACCAAACTTAAATTTAAGATATGACACCGTAATGAATTTTTCTTTCGGTGAAATGACAAATTCATAAAAGATTCAACAAATTCATTTCGTATAAATCTTCCAAAACCATCTTTAATATCATGGGGTATCTAAAACGGTAAAGACAAATTCTGTTTCCGATACTAAAGCATCTCTCGGAAAGTTTAGAAAAAAAGGGTTTGGAATCATTTGTTCCATACTTGTTGAGTAGTCAGTACGGTTTCACTTAATGTAATCGTAAGAAGGGTTGACGTCACGGTTCAGTCGTAAGTCCCCCGAAGGTTCACACTACACCTGAGACGTTGTCCTTAATCAAACAAGACATCGAATCCGTACCCTTTCTTTGCGTCTGGAACGAACCGGTTCCGTCACTGAGGGTTCAGTGTCTACTTCCTCTACTAAGAATAATGATCTTTGTTTTCCTGCAACTTAAAGAAGACCTTTGAACGTAATAAAAAAAAACAAATTAAAAAAAAGTGAATTTTGTTTCTACATCATACTAACTAAATGTTCAACACAATCAAGATCCACATGTCGTTTCACTAAGTAAAATATATACATAAATATATAAGAAAAAGTCTAATAAAGGGTAATATTAAATAATATTCTATGACTTGTATCAAGGGAGACGATATGTCATACAGAAAAAACAAACGAATAAAAGATACATCATCACACATAGACAAGTAGGTTTTGTAGGTTAAATAGAGGGACTGGTGGTGGTGAAAGGAGAAACCATTGGTATGCAAACAAAAAATACAGACACTCAGACGAAAACAAAAATAAAACTTGTGTGTAACATAGTAGTAGTATATAAACGAATTTTAGGCGAACGAGGGGAAAATAACAGAAGTCCTAATTTAAGTTTGAGGGATCGTATAGCTTCAGGAAGATCCCGATGTGAAGGGTGGGGATCGGAGACATCAGAGTGAACGAGGCAGAAGGACTTCGACGTCAGTATACTTGGGAACCCAGAGGGTACGAGGGGTTGGCACCAATGTAGTCGAATCTTGTGACGGTGGGATGGATTTGGTAATATAAAAATCTTGTCTTTTTCTGGTTTGGGTAAAAAGGTCTGAGTGGACTACTCAGTGGAGGAGGTACTTCCGAAAGTCTACATGACCTGGTGAAAACCGTCAAAATCCTGTTTTCATTCTTTAGATAAAAGACAAATAGAGTTGATCTAACATTCGATAAATACCCTTCTTTACAGTAGTATAAATAATGATATAAGAGTCACAAGTCGTAGTACAAGTCGTGTCGTGTCATCTTTTTGTAAAGAAAAAAAATTTTGTGTAAAACTTTCCTGAAGGGGACAGATCAATTAATTGGATACGTAGTGGAGTGTATAAATAGAAAAAAACACTCTTAAATTTAAAATAAGAGAATCGTTTAAAGTCAGGGGTGTTTAATAAATAAAATATTAACCTTCAAACATGTAAAATTGGGGGAAGTGAATGAAGTAGGTGGAAGGTGAGGGGGTGGGAGGTAGAGACTGTTGGTGGTTAGACAAGAGACATAGATACTCGAACAAAAAAATCACAAAAAAAATTTTAAGGTGTATAGTTACTCTAGCGTGAAGTGACTTTTTAAAACTTTTATGTTTTTACATAAAAATATTTTCCTTTAAATGAAAAAATCAAATAAGATAATATTTTTATTATGTCCGATTAACGTCTTTACATTATATTCATTATGACTTTTATTTTTCTTTTATTTTTAATAGTAGGTCTGTATTGGTGGTAATTATAAGAAATAGTATAAGACAGGAAAAGTTACGTGTCTATAAAAATCTTACATGATCTATAAGACAAACATATCAACCCATTAGATGTAAAATCGAAAATACTACCGGTCGAAAGAGTCAATTATTTACACCTTCTACCACTGTTATTAGGAATTACACTTTTCTTTGAAAAGATTCAGTAAATATATATAATTGAGTACATTTAAAGTTTTGTTGAGATAAAGTCTAACAATAATAGAAGTAAAATATTTGTTGATTTTATGTCTCTCTAGTACATTGAACGGGTTCCGGTGTATCGATGATCCGATGATCCATCGACTTGGAGTGAACGGGTTCCGGTGTATCGATGATCCGATGATCCATCGACTTGGAGTCAAACTCGGATCTGTCAAAATGGGATTTAGACATAAATCTTGGTGACCTATTGTGATAGTAGGTAGAAGTTAGAATAAAAAATACCTACGTGTTAAAATTCAACATTTGTACTTGGAATTAAATAAATTGTCATGGGAATAACAAACTGTGCCTTCTAGAAAAAGATTAAAAGTCATACTATTTGTTACGATACTATTTATCGAAACAAGTCAGTAGAAACATAGGGGTAGAAGCCAAACAAGAAAAGGGAAACCTGTAATACGATGTGGATGTACACGAAGAAAAGTCAAGATGTTTGAGTCTTTCGGGTAGGGACTGATGACATAGACTCTCTGGACTCGTAGGGATGGAGACAATAAGTAATAATAACGTACGTCACATAAAGGAGATTTCGTGGTTTCAAGACTATTTTATATGTAGACTACCAGATGTATAAAAAATGACGGAAGAAGTGGAGAACACCAGATACCTGAGGTACTTAGATATCTAGTACAGATAAAACATCTTATGATAAACGAGTTTCGAATCAAGGTACGAGTCGGATATCATCCATAAATTTATGGTTGACTTTCTTGTTTATTTAAACTCACACTACTGACTCAGGTCCTCTAAAGTATTCTTAAATTCGATTCCCGTAATGTGAGAGAGGGATTTTCGTGTTACATCTCCTTTTTAAGGTCTTAGACGTTTTTGTCCTTAGTCAGACGTTATTCCTATATTATACTAGTGTGGAAACTTCGTTCTTTCAGCCTAGAAGGAAGTAATTAATGGTGAGAACCGTTATCCCGTCTACCAAATTCATCAAGTCCTTTTAGACACAGTGTTCACCGAGGTCCAGGTCACAGTACGATATTTAAGTGACCTTCGACCCTAATATAAAACCCGACCAGTGATGGGACTTTTCACCGACCCTATCGTTGACGACCCTCGTCGTCTTTAAGAGAAACGACGAACATTTAAGGATTATCCCCCTACAAACAAATATCAGAGAGTTTATGGGTTCGGTACAAAGACTTCTGTGAGAGAAGTTAACAATCATCCAGGTAAGTAGAAATTGAACTTTGAGTTGAGAGACCAGTGTCAAAGTTAAGAAATATCTATATGGGTTTGGTCTTTCGTACAAGGTTTTTAAATAAAGACAGAAATTTTCCGAGAAACAAAAAGTCTGAGTCACAAAGTAGTCTCTTTTTCTGTTCCTTTCCAGTCTTATCCCGACTTTCGTATGACAACTTTGAATTTCGTATAAAACAAAAGTCGATACAAGTTACGAATAGTCTAACCGTGTCCACTAAGTTTTATATGGAGAGATGAGAAAGGGTTCTATTTTTAAGAAAATCTATTAAATATAAACTTTTCCTAAGATCTCCTTCTTTAAAGGAAGTCAAGGTCTTCTTTTTGACACACTAAACTTGTACTTTATTCTTCTATATAAGTAATCGATCTTGGGAAAATACTCTTACTTCTTGTCGAATCACAAGATAGACTTCCGTTCTTTTGGAGAACTCCCACTCTTATTTATACATCCTCGACATAGGACCTACTAAGATTACGACAACGAATATTTTATATCATTCCCTAAGTCACCATAGAGACACGTGAACATTTATATTTCTTTTCGTCCTTGTTGAACTTACAAAATGTTTAATGATAAATAGAATATTATCATTAAAAGGGGATGAATCAAAGGGACGTTTTCCGAAACCTCCTCTACACTCTCTGAATCCATATGGACATACACGATTGTCACTTTATCTTTGAATTTTGGGTTCGACGTTAGCACACAAGCAGATGTTTTATGGAGTGTCTACAAGACCTGACAGTAATAAGAGTGTGTATGTGGGTTGGAAGGAGAGATGGGTGTGTGGACCGAGTCAAAGTTTACATTTACAGTACTTTTGTGGAACGTTAGTGATTTTTACCACAGTACCTCGGAGGTCTTCATCCAGTCGGAAGGAATGACAGAAGGGGAGGGGTGAGACTCGTGATTCGACCAGACGTCTCGGTTCTATTAAATGATTACGATGAAACTTACTGTTGTTTTCCTTCACGTTCTTTTAGAAAACATTTTCTGGGGGAGATAAGAAGGGAGGTAATAGTCTCCTATTAAGAGATTTAATGGTTTTTTCCTTTACACTTATGTTTTATTTTTATCACTTACGGGAACCAAAGATTTAATTTTGAACATCGAGAGACTTATCGAAACCTCCCTCCGTCAATAAATATTTTATTTTCCACTCTTATTAATAAACATTTTATTTCATTTTCTCTCGTACACGAAATCTGAGTTTTTTTGTTCAAATTTAGAACCACGACGAAATTCTGTTATAGGTTTATGGGTCAATCATCCACAAATTAGAGTAATCAGTAGTTCCTTTACGTTTCATTTTGGCGTTGTTTTATGGTAAGATGTCGGAGGTCTTAGTGACGTTAATTTTTCTGTTTCATCTTAGGTGTATAAGATGGGTGCCCCTCATAAATAACGTGTTGACGAAAGATAAAATGTAACATAAGATTTCAACTGATATAAGTATGAACTACTCGGTCTATAAGGTAAACATGTGAACATCCATACATGGTTTATTTTTCACATGTGTACAAGTGGTCTTTCGTGACAACTTTCCAAATATCTTTATAATAATCATGTGTCGAATTTACATGTATCCTTGATCGGTCGATCACGTCATCTGCCGTGTATCATCAACACCACTTAAATGTTTACTTTAGGGTAAGTTGGTACTCTTATTTCCTAAAGATAGGTGTATATTGTTGTTTATACTCCGGTCTTTGTTTTCCAATATACAACATACTAAGGAAAACATATTTAATGTTTTCGTCCTTTCTGTGAAGAAACACAATCTTCAGTCTGATATCCAGTACTTCCCACACCTCTATACTGGCATTCCCTTGTACCTTTCTCGAAAACCCACGATGATTAGACAAAACACTAGACCTACGACAAATGTACTCACACAAGTCAATCCTTTTAGGTAGTTCCACATGTATCTGAAATTATCGAAATTTTTAAGATCACGGGGGTTATTGATCGATGTATAGGAATATATACTGATCATGGGTAAGAATATGGTCAATAATACTCTCAAAATATTTATTATTACGTAGATTAGTAATGGGATCTTCTATTAATACTAATAATAGTGGTGAGAAAATGTCTTCTCCTTTGGTCACGTACCTTAAACGGTCTCTGGGTTACTGACCAGGTACAACCTCGACCCAAAGAGTAAGACGGACGAAAGGATGCTTAAGTCAATAAGTTACAAGAATGGTTAGATAACATGACGAAGGGATCCTTGAATTATAGACACTCGATAGTAAAAAGGAAAATATCATGGTCGTATTATTATGTAGTTTTCAAAATAATTGTTAATTCATAATATAGTAAATTATATTAAGTCAGTAAGGAGTCATAAACACCCCTCGGTGGTACGTCTATGGTTTTACATACCTACGAGTTCAGGAAACGTCAACCAAAGACATAGATACCTAAGTTGGTTGCTTCCCAGTTTAGGTATTAACCAACTTAGGCACCGTCGCTTGGGTGACAATGCCTCCTCCCGGTTGATATACACCCTCAACAGATCGAGTGATCCACAAATCACTTTCACTTCACTTTTACTTCAGTGAGTCAGCACAGGCTGAGAAACGCTGGGGTACCTGACATCGGGTAGTCCGAGGAGACAGGCACCCTAAGAGGTCCGTACTTATACCCTCACCCAACGGTAAAGGAAGAGGTCCCCTAGAAGGGTTGGGTCCCTAGCTTTGGTCCAGAGGACGTAACGTCCGTCTGCGAAATGGGAGACTCGGTGATCCACAAATTACAATTGATTTTCGTATTGACAAGGTGGAAAGACTGGTCTCAATTGGGTTCTAGAAGGGTCAAGTCCCAGTCGTTTCAAATAAGAAGTGTATGAAGGGAGAGGGTAAAGACCAGGGTAACCCGGGGTACAGGAGTTGTGAGACGAGGTAGAGAGAGTAGAAGACGGTCAAGAATGACTGATGCCGTGACGGACTTGTCATGTCTTGGAGGGAGTTAAAATATAAATTAAGTTTTAATGGAACGAGATATAAAATCCCAACGATTGCCAACGATTCACTGTTCTTGAGTACATTAATTAGAATAAGGTGGTTTCATTCATTAAACGTAAAATTGTTAATAGTTCATTTCCCTGGATTACAACTTCTAAAGTTCTTTTAAAGTTCGGTCCTCCTTTGTCAAACCCAACCCACCACAAACCATCATTATTCTTATTGTAAAGAACCGTAAAACGTAAGACGTGTAACACATCTGTACTAAAGTAACTTAGTAGTGCCGTCAGATCGACGTGTCCCTCATAAAACGAGTAACATTCTACTCTTTCGACTTACAAATTACTTAAATTTACGTAAAAAACTGTTTATATATACCTCATTTATGGGACACGGTTTATAACAAAACCCAGGTACTCTAGAACTTAAGGACTCTCTTCTTTTACTGGTATATGTTTATTGTGTGTTCATATATTTCTATTAAATTTACCATCAATTTTTCCCCATTTTATCTTACCACTCTTTCTTTCCCTGACCGTTCCGACCCCATTCCCGAAATAAAAAGGACTCTTTAAGTTACATCAGAGAGGAAACGGAAGAGTGAAGGAACATTTGTCATAAAGAGATGAGACCGACGTGTAATCTTAGTGGACCCTTGAAACTTCTTTTTTATGGTTACAGGTCCGAAGTGGGGGATTTTCTCAAAAATTAACTCGTACTATGTGAAAATTTTCGTTTTTTGTTTACTTACTGGGTTTCTTACTGTCGTGAACAAAGACACCTACGAACTTCAAATTACGTTTTGTATTTACACGGATGTAACTAAAGACTAGGGAGTGGATCAAAATAACTCCGAAAATATATACCCCAAAAAAAAGGGGGACACGCGTCTCATTAGACAGAGACACGTCACCTTCTTCTATTTTGGAAGGTTCGTATTTACTCGTATTTCTAAGGGAATTTTTGGTGTTTTCTAATAACAATAATAACTATTGTAATTACAATAGAAACACTGGTAAAATTAGTTCTTTAGAAATTTTTCTAACTCCCTTTATCTTTAAATCCAATGTTAAAAAGATGATTATCAGAGAATTAGTTCAAAGAGGATCACCATATTCGACAGTTATGCCTCCTTAAACTTAATCACAGTTTTCTGTAACAGTAGATAGAAATGGGCAATTCCATACTTTCTACAAACCCCTCTTCCTTTTTACCTTCAGAAATGTCCCCCTTATATCTTATGGAGAAGTGAAAAGTAGAGAAAGGAACTTTTTTCTTTTTTACTAGTCTCTCTTTCTCCTCCTCCTTTTCCTTCCTTTCCTGACTCTTATCTCTTTTACCCTCCATCTTTACTTACTCTCCTTACACCCGAGACACCAGATTTCATTACCTCGGTTGAGTCTTCAGTCTTCTGTTTTGTTTCCTTGCAATCTCTCTGTCTGAGACGAGGTTCCGACCGACGGAGAGTGAAGCCGTACACCGAAGGAAAAACGACTTACTTCATCCCTAACAAGTTCGTCCCACCAGTAAGTACTCCATGACGTACAAAAGAGAAGAGACGAAAAGTAAGTAGGTGGAGGTCGGGAGGTTGATGAAGGAAGGGGCATGACGGTTGATCTCGTCTCTGGTTTAACTCGAAAGAAGGGACAATGAATATATGGGATACCTCAGTAGAAAAAACCCTTTTTAATAAAATTTTAGTAGTAGTAGTAATATTACTGATTATACGTTAATGTAATGATAAGTCGTAGTCTGTAAAAACCTCTGAAACTCCGGATATGTTTTAGAAAATTGTTTTATCATTCTAAAATCAAAAAAACTCAAATTATTTCATTTTCTTAACGAATTGAACCTTCACATCAAATCATTGACACTGGATACAAACGGTAATTGATCCTAAAACCAGTGTTCAATTCTCCTAAACGTGTGTCAGTTATTTTTATTGAAGATTGTTATCTTCTTTATAAAGGAGTCAGAAACATTCCAGTCAATTGACCAATAACTTACCGCCATTCTTTGGTTTTTCCCCAAATTTGACTCCCGTTTGTCCTTGACACACAGTAAATAAGTTTCGTAAAACACAGTTTTCAAAATGACTCACAGTTCCCGTTTACGTTACTATCAGTATGAAAGTTAGAGATGTAAGTTCTCTAAGCATTAGATTCGGTATTCTCTCAAAAGTATCTCAATTCGGTACATTCAAAACACAGATCTTCAAAGATTTATACATTTCTTTAAGTTTACATCATTCTCTAAGAAGAAGTAGGTTGTACAAGTCAGTGGAAGACACTCGGTGAAACAGAGAAATTTGGGGTACGGGGAACTGCACCCGTAATAATAAGGACGAATTGTTTACTCCTGTGGTACCTAGTGTATTAAATTCACTGAGTCGTTTTGAGGGTGTCAATCATCCGTTATCTTGGGTGTATCCCTAAGTCTAGAACCTGAGGTGTTTCTGTTTTTTTTCAGGAAAGGTAAATGATGTATTAGGATCAATCTTGTGTGATATCTACCGTTTCATGGACAATGTAACTGAGAAATAAGAGGTCTTAGTCACAAAGAGTTTGAAACCACTTATACTTCTAGTGGAACTCTTGAACTACTTTAATATTTACGGGTCCGAAACAAGAGGAAATTAATCAAAAAGGAGACATAACAAGTAATAAAGAGGTGGTTTTAAACTCTTTGTGACCACTTTTGGTGGGTATAGTCTCTACTAGCTGTCTCCAACCAAACGGGTTTCCGTTACGGTCTCGGTAACCACCGAGGTCACCATCGGTCCTGAGTCGGGGTTCGACTAGGGTTTAGTAACGAAGACTTGAACCTCACCCTACAATCATCTCTGTCTTCCGTTCCTTTCGCACACGATACATCTTGCCAGAAATGATGACTTCTTCTATCCTTTTACTATATTAGTGACTGTTTTCCAAAACTAGAGGTTCTCGGTCTCAACTAAACATTTATTAGACTCGTCACATAGCTATACTAACAACTTCGGACTCTAAGGGTAGAGAAGAATGACTTAGAACAGCAGGAAAGTAAAGGGAGAGGACAACCTCAAGACATGTCAAAAACCGGACTCACACAACCGGTTAGAGAGGAAACGGCCTCTGAGAGATTGGACTTACCAATTAAGTAAACAGACACATACGTACAGACATACACACATAAGTTTGGGTGGATTGTCGGACAGACACTAAAGGTTCAAATTTTTCTTATATTTTTTCACCAGGACCCTATCTAAAAACTCTTCCTTTTAACAGAGAGGAAAAAGTTTCCAGACAACGACCTTTCACACGTAGTTATTTTATGTGGGTCCCGTCTATGACGTCACTATTTGGGGAGTGTGAAACGAGGTGGGATGTGTTACTAAAACTCTAAATTAAGAACGTATGAATATACGTTTGACAATCTTTAGTATCACAAATAATAAAATTTTTTCTTAGAATTATTTACGAAATCGACGTTACTATAGATTTACCTCTCAATCAAAACAGGCAGTGATTCTGTGGCGTTACGACTAATAGGAGGCAACAAAAGTTTATGTTCGATCGAGGAAGAAAGGAGTTGGGAACGTGTACAAGGGAGTCGTCCTTGGTGGGGACAAGGGTGGTGAGAGGTAGAGGTGGGGGTCTGAACAGTAACGATTGGGGAGTAGAAACCAGAATCGAGGTGACGGTAGAGGAGACTCTTCGGAAAGGACCGGTGGAAGTCCTTTGGACGACCAACACGGAACTAGAAGACAAACAAAGTGTCAACAAAGGTAGTATGGTACATATGACTTGTGGTAATATATGAATGTAAAACACATGAAGAAAACTATGTATACAGAAACAGACAAAGGGGTGGTATGGTGTTCGGGGTATTCCCAATCCCTGTTGGACCGTAACGTGAATCGTGTAGTATGTACAAGTTCTGTAAAACTTAGCTACCTGGTGGTTCTGGTTCTCTAACTCTGGGTCGGTGAAACAAAAGTGGTAAGGTATAAATCGTAAGACATTAGCGCGACAGAAATGAAAGGTCTCTTACGATTGTCCCAAAGTTTCTTTGAACCTATTACCTTGAACAATTACTTTTTGTACTCGAATTTAGGGTCGAAACAGTGAAGTATCCAACCACTTGAATCAGTTTTATAAAATGGAAAAATACAGTTTCAAAGGTATAGATATTCGACTTCTATTATGAACATAGATTAAGTCTTCCAATATCACTCAGAATGAATTCAATTGTGAACAATGTTCGAAAATTTTGTCATCGACCGTGTATTTAAGACCCGTAACAAAGAGTCCTATATCAAAGTTTTCGATATATGTCCCTTCCCAAGGTTGTGGACGTCCTTAAAATTTAACCGATATCCTTCCGACTTCGGTGTGTTGACTCTTGGTAACAGGAAACAAAATTTATGACTCTGTAGTAGACCTAAGGAGTGAAATTGAAGAATTGAAATATATCTTTCGTCGAATGACAATAATATTACCTCTTAGACGGAGTAGTTCGACTTAAGATTTACTAGGACGGTGGAAGTGTGAAATTCCTTATTGTAGAATACAGTAATCGTCATAATTAATTAAAATGGAATCATCTATCCATGTAACTCCTCTTCCTTGAGGGGTCCCGGTCTTTTTCTCACTTATTTCTATGAGTCTTTTCCAATATCGTTGAGATAAAGTATTAGGTCGAGAGTCAATTTTACTAGCTCTACAGGAATGAAATCTAAAGGATAGGAACGAGAGTCATATTTAAAATTAACATGAATAGAATCCTTTAAAGAGAAAGGTTAGAAAGTGACCATTTTAGTTGGGAACACCCATACAGACTAGTGATATTGGGTTAATCCCTAAACAACTAAATAGAATTCTTTTACAAGAAACTTCGTAATTCCATTTAGATAGACAACGGTAAGTCTCGAACATAACGAAATTCGTTAACCCGACTGATTATAAACGAAATGACAACTTTAACTCACTATTCAGTAATTAGAACGACTTATTAAGTATATATACTCTTTTCCCCTACTTCGAGATTCTGTTCAAAGTCCCTGCCAACCCATTAATCGTCGTCCTCATCCACCTTTGAGGACAAGTGAAACTTTTCAAGACAGTAGTTATTTCTATTATTAAAACCACTCTTAAAACCATTGTTTTGACATTTCCCTCGTTTCGAGTAAAATCCACAAGGGACGATGGGAAAGTGAGAAGAGAAGGAGAAGAAGGAGTCAACGAAACTTCATCGTCAATAAACACTATGGGGGTGGAAAGTGTCTCCTTTTACCGAGACAAATTTTCGTCCACATGAAATTGGGTAAACACCAAATTAATCCATAGGGAACGTATTCAATAACGTAGTGATAAATTTTTTACAAGTCTCCTGTCCAGTAGTCCTTTCTTACTCTTTCTCAGTCGTCTCTCTATCCTCCTCTTCGCACTAATTTACCTCTCTCTGTATAAATGGTCTCCATCTCTCTCGGAGGTCCTCCTTCCACGACAATCGTACCCGGCTACACTCCTCTCGAGGATCTCCCGTTGTGGGTATCTCGGAAGTCCTCAATCGTTCTCAGTGACCACGGAACTTATCTCACCGAGTCATTTGACTCTTCCCTTGTATTGGACTCCTTCACCCTTACCGCACCAATGATGTACAAACTTCACCACAAAACGTTAGACAGGTCTAGAGACATCAAAAACTATGTTTGAGTGGATCTTTAAGTTTTGTATATTGTTTTTAGTACCTCGTGAAATCGAGGGAAACGGGTTGGGAGGGAATGTGGTAAAATCACTACGTCGAGGTCTAGGATAAGAGGTCTTGTTAGTCTTCAGGATTTTCACCCAAGGTTTAAGACGAACGAATAAATGACTTGTCTTATATGACTCTTTAATATTACCCTCTTCAAAACGTATCCTTTCATCGTTCAATCTTTTGTTTAGGAGTCTTTAGTTGATTCTCCAGTTTAAAGACTTGAAATAATTTAACATTCCCCTCAAGATACGGGAGGGTTTTGTAACTATCGAAAATCAGACTCTTAGATCAGTCCGAAAGTCGACTAAAGACGTCCTGGACGTTCTCACTGTTCCCTAGTGTTTATGTCAACGACCTCGGGAAGACGGGGTCCTTGAAACTTTCTCCTAAAGTGCGACGTAGGTCATTTGTAAGTTTACAGACAAATCCCTACCGGTGTAAAAGTCAGTCAGTGTGAAACTCCGAAGAAAAATCACTTCAAAGATATATTTTCCCAGTTGTTTTGTACGATACACAAGTCAAAGTTGAGTTCTTAAGTAATCAGTTAAAAAAAAAAAACTTCACAACCCAAAAAAACACCCCTCCCTCAAACAAGTATCCTTTTAAACATTACAGGGTCACTGAAACCTGTAAAAATAGACATCATACGATGTTCAATAAAATCGTTCTTACTTTATTTTATTATATTTTTAATGGTACAAATGACTAAGGTCATATCAAGGTTATTAAATCTAGGAGTTTTCTAAAGAAAATTTCAGTATTTATTCAGAACAGTAAATCTCTACCGATGTGACTTCTTCTCCATGGATTGTCTAAACGGGTTTTTACTCAGACACCGGTTTTACTCTTCCCTTTGTTCTGATCGTACTTTGGAGTTAGATTAAGGTTCGGGTCACGGACAAAGAGACGGATAGATAGGTGAATGGATTGGTAGAAATTTTCGAAAAGGTAAAATTTTGTATGTCAATACCTTTCTTCAATAGAGTAGTCGAGTACGGTACACCATTTCAAAGTAGTTTTACAGATTGTTTTGTTCAAGTAATTAAGAAAATTTTGACAAAAGTCAAGTACTGTGTAAAGGAGTAACACAATTATAACTTGTTTTCACATTCTATTGACTACGATGTCCGACTAAAAGAGGGTTTCCGAAAACTCTATCATCTCTAACTTTTAACCACCATTCGGTACATAGAAAACATAACAGACCCTTCGACTCTCAGACCTTCTAAAACTGTCTATACTCAATATCGTGTCTTTAGGATGAACTTAAAGGAGAATCTACGATTGACCTCAGTCGACTCGACTCATGTTTACTCCAACTACAATCAAATGAAGTGGTTGTTCATGTTGAGAACAACACTCGTCTCACATCAGTAGGGAACCATAGGTACCCCCTAACCAAGGTCTTCGGTTAGGGGGTGTCTAACTTTCGGTGTCCAAGCATGGATTTAGACACTTACGAGTTCAGAAGATATACTTCACATAAGACATCATAATACTTATGTCAACCAAGAGGCACAGAGACCCAAGACACAGGGGGACAAGACGTAGACGTCTCAGTCGGATAGGTCAAATGTCAACCAACTTAAGTCTGTGCTTTAAGTACCTAGGACTCCCACTTGATATATAGAGTAACTCAGGACTATTTTTAGATAAAGGATTCAGTTGTCTTGACATTCGTATCCTCCTCTGGACACACTATGTTTTCATAACGTTCATGAAATCTCCCCATTTCGAACATCTAAAGTTAAGTAAACTTGGTAATCCGTTTTGTGGGTCGTCGGATCTTCACTATTGTGACAATAGTCAAGACTAAAGGTCAGGAGGTGATTGGGTAATCACCAGAGACCTATCTAGCTAACGAAAGGGTGAGTTCACAGGGTAAAGAGGGTTGACTTAAAGGAAGAGACTAAGGTTTCCCAATTAGTTTGTAAAAAAGTTCTTGATATCTCGTGTCTTAGGGTAAGAACGGTTTTAAAACGTCTCCTACCTTTATTAAGAGAGGATGGTATTTTTTAAGACACAGAAGGTCCAGAAGGATGTTTTAAATCACTTACTCTGACTCACTTAAAAAAAAAGAAAGAACAGACAAAATCTTTAGGGACTTTTAACTTAGTTTCGTCTCGTTACGATAACAAGTGTAGATTTGTAAACATGTAAATCAATAACTAAATGTATGAATAAATGACGTAAATAACTTGAATGTCATGCAAATAAGGTATGTTAGTTCAAACTTTGGAAACCTCCCGACCTATGAACTTTAATATTTTAATGAAGGTACCTTGTCAGTGGGGTTCTTTCGAAACAGAGGATACAAAAATATCGGTTTCAATTAGGATAACGACTCCGTTACTCTCACCAGAAATCGTAATAATCTTTCGTAAACTTCCTTCCCTTCACGTATTTACGTTTTCATAAACGTCCGGAAAACAAGACAGTCATTGACCTGGTGATTATGAGGAAAAGGATTACAAACATCGAAACTTCGTGTAATCCCGTTAAAACCTTTACCCAATGACTAAACTTACTTGTCGTACGGATTTGTATAAATGACTCGTACCGGGACGGGTAGTCTTGTTCTGGGTAAAAGGGGGAGTCAGTCAGAGACGGTAGTCCTTTGAAGGTATTCGGAGAATAAGAAGAGGTAGTCTCCGTCTGTCTTACTTTTGGTGTAGTGTCTTTTGATTGGTCAGACTAGTGCACTTGGTGTCGGAACAGGTCGAGTTATTTCGATACTCGGTACGGTACTTCCCAGTGGGTTCTGTCTGTCCAGTACTACCTCTTAAGACTGTTTTACACCAGGTGACCTCTCTCCTTACCGTTTGGTGAAGTGATAAGAACGGAAATCTTGGTACTTGTCATACTTTTCCGTTTTCCATCCTGTAACTTTCTACTTGAGGGGTCCAGCCATCCACGGGTTATATGATGACCTCCAGTCACCTCTTTATTGACGTATTTCTTACTTCTCTACCTCGGTTTCGTTTTTGTTGTGGGCCGACACCCACACTGACCACTACCTTCATTTCAGTCTACGACATTTCTCGTTATAACGTATCCTTGGACCTTACAGTCCAGGTACTTAGTTCCGTTTAACCTTCACCAGTTTGCTCTACCGTTCTCACTTGTAGCTGTAAGATCCTTAGTCGCTTAAATTGAGTCTACTGGTAATATAGATGATGACGTCCGTCCTTAGGGAATCCTCTTTACCTCATCGGTAGTACCAGTTGTTTTCTTAGACTTTACGTCATGAACCTACGTTAGAGTTTTTGCTGTCTTACTAGAGACAGGTAAAGGTTCCGTTTTGTAAGTCATAGTGTCAATAGGTTCAGATACGGGGTTGATCATTACGACCTCTTCGAACAAACTTGACATATTCTGGAACATCTTGATTGTCGGTTTTTTCTACAAGAAAAGTAATATCCCCTGACCTTACGTTTTCATCCTTCAGTTCTTCGTGGACCCCATTGTCCGTTTAAACCGGAGTCGCATGTCTTACTTCGTCCCGTTTCCGATTATCTTAAAACGGTTCTCTTACGTGACCAGTATCGTTTGTGAGAGAAGGTTGTTGTGTTCTCTTCTGAGATGTGTACTTGTTGTGGTCTACCAGTTATGGCTTTAATCTAACTAAGATAAGAAACGTCGGTTTCTACCTCTTCGAGATATGTCAGTCGTTTTTGTTCTCACCCTCGACTGACACCGAGTCTAGTACTTGAGGAATGACGGTTTAAGTCTGAATTTAACTTCTTTCAGTCTTTTTGACTGATCTCGTAAGTCCATACTGGATTTAGTTTAGGGAATGCTAATATGTCACCTTCACTGTTTTTCTAAGTTCCCTAATCTAGGCTACCTGTCTCACGGAGTTTTTGATACCTGTCTCCAAGCACTGTAACATGTTCTCCGTCACTAGTTCTGGTAGGGGTTCTTTTTCTTTCCGTTTTTCCGTTTTACCAACAAACTCCTCCGGAATGTTTACCGACTCTTTTCTGCTCTTAGCTTTCCGTTTCCANGCAAAGGTTCCGTTTTGTAAGTCATAGTGTCAATAGGTTCAGATACGGGGTTGATCATTACGACCTCTTCGAACAAACTTGGTATATTCTGGAACATCTTGATTGTGGGTTTTTTCTACAAGAAAAGTAATATCCCCTGACCTTACGTTTTCATCCTTCAGTTCTTCGTGGACCCCATTGTCCGTTTAAACCGGAGCCGCATGTCTTACTTCGTCCCGTTTCCGATTATCTTAAAACGGTTCTCTTACGTGACCAGTATCGTTTGTGGGAGAAGGTTGTTGTGTTCTCTTCTGAGATGTGTACTTGTTGTGGTCTACCAGTTATGGTTTTAATCTAACTAAGACAAGAAACGTCGGTTTCTACCTCTTCGAGATATGTCAGTCGTTTTTGTTCTCACCCTCGACTGACACCGAGTCTAGTACTTGAGGAATGACGGTTTAAGTCTGAATTTAACTTCTTTCAGTCTTTTTGACTGATCTCGTAAGTCCATACTGGATTTAGTTTAGGGAATGCTAATATGTCACCTTCACTGTTTTTCTAAGTTCCCTAATCTAGGCTACCTGTCTCACGGAGTTTTTGATACCTGTCTCCAAGCACTGTAACATGTTCTCCGTCACTAGTTCTGGTAGGGGTTCTTTTTCTTTCCGTTTTTCCGTTTTACCAACAAACTCCTCCGGAATGTTTACCGACTCTTTTCTGCTCTTAGCTTTCCGTTTCCACTTTTCCTTTCTATGTGGGTAAACTTACGTCTCAAGGCTTCTTATCGTTTCTCTTATTCTTTCGGAAGGAGTCACTAGTCACGTTTCTTTTTCTCCTTTTGTTATCTTACTCTTTCTCATCTCTAGAGTAGTTCTTTTAATCTCTATGGTTCCCTTTTAAAGTACGTTTCTACCCGTGTTGTTTCCTATCTTTACTATCCCTGGATTGTCTTCGTCTTCTATAATTCTTCTACACCGTTCTTATGTGTCTTCTTGGTAAGTTTTCTCTAGAAGTACTGGTCTATTAGTACTACTACACTAGTGAGTGGATCTCGGTCTATAGGACCTTCCATCTCAGTTCACCCGGAATCCTTCGTAGTGATACTTGTTTCGATCATTTCTACTACACTAAGGTCAACTCGATAAAGTTTAGGACTTTCTACTACGACACTTTCACGACGTGAGTTATACGGTCGTTTAAACCTTTTGAGTCGTCACCGGTGTCCTGACCTTTTCCTGTCAAAATAAGGTTACGGTATTTTACGAGTTTGATGGTGTGTTAACGTGAGTAGAGTGTGCGATCATTTCATTACGAGTTTTAAGAGACTCCGTCCGAAGTTGTCGTACACTTGACACTTGAAGGTCCATAAATTCGACCTACATCTTTTCCGTCTCCTTGGTCTCTAGTTTAACGATTATAGGCTCCCTAGTACCTTTTTCACTCTCCCAAGGTCTTTTTGTAGATGAAGACGAAATGACTGATACGGTTTCGGAAACTGACATACCTAGTATTGTTTGACACCTTTTAATTTCTCTACCCTTATGGTCTCGTGGAACCGACGGACAACTCTTTAGACATACGTCTAGTTCTTCGTTTTAATCTTGAGTTGTACCTTGTTGTCTGACCAAGGTTTAGCCCTTTCCTCTTACAGTTCCGACATATTACAGTGGGACGAATAAATTAAATATCCGTGTCATGTATTACTCTTTACGGACTGACCTACCTACTTCGTGTTCGACCTTAGTTCTAACGACCCTCTTTCTAGTCATTGGTCTCTATACGTCTACTAAGGTGGGAATACCGTTTTCCTTTCTTCTCGATTTCTCGGAGAACTACTTTCTCCTCTCACTTTTTCAACCGAATTTTGAGTTGTAAGTCTTTTGATTCTAGTACCGTAGACCAGGGTAGTGAAGTACCGTTTATTTACCCTTTTGTTACCTGTGTCACTATCTGAAGTAAAACACCCCCGAGGTTTTAGTGACGTCTACCACCGACGTCGGTACTTTAATTTTCTGCGAGTGAGGAACGTTCTTTTCAATACTGGTTGGATCTGTCGAATAATTTTTCGTCTCTGTAATGAAAAGGTCGTTTCCAGGTAAGTCAGTTTCGATACCAAAAAGGTCATCAGTACATACCTACACTCTCAACCTGATAATTTCTTTCGACTCGCGGTTTCTTATCTACGAAAACTTGATACCACAACTTCTGAGAACTCTCAGGGAACCTGACGTTGCTCTAGGTTGATCAGGTAGGATTTCCTTTAGTCAGGACTTATAAGTAACCTTCCTGACTTAACTTCGACTTTGAGGTTATTAAACGGGTGGACTACACTTCTTGACTGAGTTACCTTTTCTGGGACCACGACCCTCCCTAACTTCCTCTCTTCCCCTACTGTCTCCTACTCTACCAACCTACCGTAGCGGTTGAACTACCTGTACTCAAACTCATTCGAGACCCTCCACCACTACCTGTCCCTACGGACACCACGTCGTCAGGCATCTCAGTGTCACTCACCCTGTACTTACTTGTTGACTTGACTTGACTTGACTTCGTATAATCCTACATCTCGTAAACAGTACGAACCCCACCCCTTTCAGTCTTAGAGAAAAAAGAAATATTTTACAGGTGTCTACATTTGTTCTAATGTACATTCAGAGTAGGTCTTTTGTAAATTCATAGATAGATAAGAACCTTAGTCTGATATCCATATCGATCAAACAGTCTCAAACATCATGGGGTACTTGGTCTGATTATACAACCTGTGCGTAGTAACTCCCTTTCTACGTTTCATCTCCATTTTACCATTACTATTACGTAAAAGTTCTCATGTCCGGTTTCAAATCAATGTAAACCACCGAGTCAGTCATTTCTTAGACGGACGTTACGTCCTCTGGGTCCAAGGTAGGGATCCAGCTCTTCTAGGGAACTTCTTCCCTTACCGATGGGTGAGGTCATAAGAACGGACCTCTTAAGGTGCCTATCCGTCGGACCATACGATGTCAGGTACCCCAATGTTTGTCAACCTGTACTAATTCGTTGATTGTGACCCGAAGGGACCACCGAGACTGCCATCGCTTAGACGGACCTTACACCCTCTAGGTTCAAGTTAGGGACCAAACCCTTCAGGGGACCTCTTCCTTTACCGATGGATGAGGTCATAAGAACGGACTTCTTAGGGTACCTGTCTTCTCGGACCGATGTCAGGTACCCTAGGTATCGTAGCCTGTACTGATTCGTTGATTGTGAAAGTGAAAAAGTGATCTTGACATGTTTGTTGAACGACAAATCTTCCATAAAAAAAAGATTATATATATGTACAATCTATTAACACGTTCAGTCGGAACGGTAGTTTTAATAGGGGTCGTGAGTAAAAAATGAAGTGGATTGTAAATAACTTGTGGTACCACTGATCGGACCTCATTCGTGATCACACCAAGGTTTTTACTTAAGTCAGGAAACGCGGACTCTACGAGTTTCAGACTACCCCTTCCGTTTAGTTGATTTGTCTGATTAATTTAGGTTGGGTCATTTATGATACCATCTCCAATTCAAGTTTTACAGTCTCAAGATATTCGGATCTCTTTCATAGACAGACCTCTTGATCCTTTAGGTAATATCTTTTCCTATAAAGATAACTCACCTACCCTCAATTACTCTATCTATTTTCTTCGTCACCCATCTTATTCCCCTTCTTTCCCCACTACTTCTAGTACCACATAAACGTTTCGTCATGTATCCTTTCACTATCTTCTATTCTATTAATTTATGTTATCTAATCCGACGTCAGGCACCCCAGCGACTCCCAGTCTGTGTTGACTCGCTGAAGTGAAAGCGAAAAGTGAAAGTATGTAACCTCTTCCTTTACCGTCGGGTGAGGTCGCAAGAACGGAACTCTTAGGGTCCTTGCCCCTTCGAACCACCCGACGACAGATACCCCAGCGTCTCTCGACCTGTGCTGACTTCACTGAATCATCATCATCATCATACTTCCTGAAACCCGAAGGGACTACCGAGTTTTCCACTTCTTAGACGGACGTCACGTCCTCTGGACCCAAACTAGGGACCCAACCCTTCTAGGTGACCTCCTCCCTAGACGATTGGTGAGGTCACAAGAACGGACCTCTTAAGGCACCTGTCTCCTCGGACCACCCGATGTCAGGTACCCTGACGTTTCTCAGTCTGTGTTGACTCGTTGAACGAGTGTACTTCCTGAAATATACTTAAAAACAAAGTAAAAGACTCTTGCACTATGGAACCCTTTCCGGAACATCTGACATTTACAGAGTTGATGTTTTAAACAAATTCGGGTACTAACGGGTCAACAAAAGAGACCGGTAAAGTACCGTGTTGAGTATTTTAGAGTCTACTTTAAAGGGTGATTGCTGTACATTTAATATTGTGGAAAGGGTATATAGAGTTAACGTGTGGAGGAGTAATTTTTATAGTTAACGGTTTTCTGTGTTTCGATAAAATATAAATAAGACTCCCTTTCCCCTTAAAATAATGTTACCCGTAAAACGTATGTAATAGGACAAATTAAGAAGGTTTAGTTACCACCATCCGTAATAATTAAGGAGTAAAAATCCTATTTTTTCAACTTTTGACTATGAATCTTGTCAATTAAACGGGTTTAAGTAGTAGTATTATTGACACGTTCAATGTCAATTACGTAATATGAAGTCAAGTCAAGTCAGTCAAGTCAACGAGTCAGTACAGACTGAGAAACACTGGGGTACTTAGCGTCGTGTGGTCCGGAGGGACGGGTAGTGGTTGAGGGCCTCAAGTGAGTTTGGGTGTAGGTAGCTCAGTCACTACGGTAGGTCGGTAGAGTAGGAGGTAACAGGGGAAGAAGAGGACGGGGGTCAGGGAGGGTCATAGTCTCAGAAAAGGTTACTCAGTTGAGAAGCGTACTCCACCGGTTTCATGACCTCAAAGTCGAAATCGTAGTCAGGAAGGTTTCTTTAGGGTCCCGACTAGAGGAAGTCTTACCTGACCAACCTAGAGGAACGTCAGGTTCCCTGAGAGGTCTCAGAAGAGGTTGTGGTGTCAAGTTTTCGTAGTTCAGAAGCCGCGAGTCGGAAGAAGTGTCAGGTTGAGAGTGTAGGTATGTACTGGTGACCTTTTTGGTATCGGAACTGATCTGCCTGGAAACAACCGTTTCACTACAGAGACGAAAACTTATACGATAGATCCAACCAGTATTGAAAGGAAGGTTCCTCATTCGCAGAAAATTAAAGTACCGACGTCAGTGGTAATATGAATTATATAACGTTTACGTGAATTACGTATATGATATATATTTATATATAAAGTATCGAATAAATTGGAAGTGTTGAGACACTTCAGTATAAATAAGGGTAAATCTCTACTCCTTTGACTTCGATTCTTTCTGATTTATTTAACGAGTACCATTTTTATACCAAACATGGGTTCAGACCGACTAAGGATGTGGATAAAAAAAAAAAGGGGGTAATGACAGTGAATACGAGTCTTTCGTTTGGACTTTACGAAAGACCAAAAGGGTCCGGATAAGGATCTTAGTAGTTTATACAAAAGAACGGTTTGGGAAAGTAACAAAAAAGTATAACATGTAAATAGTTGACACAGAAACAATAAAGACTCAGATGGACCCTGAGTCGTGTAGAACTACGACGGAAAACATAAGATTTCTAGAGCCATTTGAAAATTTTTCTAAGACTGTTTACGTACAAAACCTGCTGACCCTTTTCAAAAACAAAAACAAAAACAAAAAAAAAAAAATAGGTTGTACAACCATTTCGTTACCTTCGGTTTTTTACGTTAATACACCGAAGATATTGAAGTCCTTAATTCAAACCATTTTCTTAAATATATCGTTCATAAATCTTATAAGTTAAAATAAGAGTAATAGGATCTTTGAGGGTTTATATACACTATCCGTTTGAAGTTTCAAATAACGTTTTGAAACTAAAATTTCAAAAACAACAACAACAACAAAATGTTTAGAATTTTCTAAACCACTTTTGTGACTTTCCAAAAAGTAAACCTGTTTTAGACAGAAAGAAGTCTCTCGAGTAAAAAAGGTAAAGAAAGACTAGTAAGAGATACGACGTTTTTTTTTATTTTTATTTTTGAAATAGTGTCTTTCGTTTATCTCACGTTATCGCTAGTTAGGATGGAAAGTGAAGAAATTTACTTTACAAAAGAAGTTTGAAGTGAAATAACAACAAAAACCTTCGACTACGCATATACAGAACCCATATCGAGACCCAAGATAGAGGTTAGTCAAAATCAGTAGTTCACAAGTGTCAACACTTCAGTAAGAATAAAGAATTAGTATCTGAACAAAAGAAACACATAAAAGAATTACGTAGAACTTATATGAGAATTTTAATGTATTGGAAACGTAAAAACTAACGTGAGTGTTTTATCTCAAAATTCGAAAATCAAAAAAGTTTACATAAAATCAGTAAGAATTTTAAAAATTGATATGTATGTAAGTTTACGAATTAAATGATATTCCTGTTAATAGTAATATGGTCTATGACATAGGTCGTACTCAAAGTAGTCTCAAACTTATGACAGGGGTTTCAATGGAATAACAATCGGAACATTTTGAATACTTTCCATCCTTTGTTAAGACTATGTAAATTTTTCAACGAAAATCCTTTTTCATTTATAATACAAAGAAATGGGTTAGACCTCAAACCTTTTATACTAATAACCTTGGGGTTTCCTTACTATGATTTCGACTTTGAGGTCTTGAAACCGGTGGAGTACGCTTCTCAACTGAGTAACCTTTTCTGAGACTATGACCCTCCCTAACCCCCGTCCTCTTCTTCCCCAGCTGTCTCCTATTCTACCGACCTACCGTAGGGGCTGAGGTACCTACACCCAAACTCACTTGAGGCCCTCAACCACTACCTGTCCCTCCGGACCGTACGACGTTAAGTACCCCAGCGTTTCTCAGCCTGTGTTGACACGCTGACTTGACTTGACTTGACTTACAAGTTTCAATAGATCAAAAGAGTCGAGACTAACAACGTAAACTACCCATACTTACACATGTAACACAAAAAGGTAGTCGATCAAAGGAAATAGGACGAAAAGGACGAGGGTCGAGGGTATAGAGTTGGTTTATGTGACCGTTCTAAAAACAGAACCAAAATCACTAATAAAATTTACTTGTCAAAAGAACGGAGACGGTTTCAAATACCATTGGTGAAAACTTCAAAAATTTAACTCAAATTTAGTATAAAGAAATATCCCTTTGTCGGTACGTCAATACAGCATCTTGGAGTAACGTGGAACTATTAGGACGTACAGTAAGGAATTATGGAGGATTAGGTTGTAATTATTCTTACACACGACGAGACGAGATAGGAAGTGAAAAATAAATAACACCCGAGTTTATAATTGTATGACACCGAATTTACAATTTATTTACTTTACTCAGTTATTATATGTACAAAAAATTATTAGTTTTAGGTCAACATCCTTTTTCTATTACTTTTTAATATTTTCTTTTATAGTTTTAAAGTGGGTCTCTTTGTTAAAGGTACCGTGACGACTTAGGAGTGTATCTTAGAATAGATTAGACGTAAATCACTGTTGTACCTGTTAAAGAACTGGATGTCAAAATTTTTTCTACTATGATTGACCGATGGTAAAAGACATGTGAGAATTTCACAATAAGATCCATGAAACTGTTTACACTGATATAAAGATAGATAATTAAACAAAAAAGTGTGGGTGAGGACGGGACGTAACAGAGGACCCCTAGAGAAGTAAAGAGGGTCGTGGGGATTTGTCGACCTATATCGTTCTCTTTGACACCCCTCGGTCCCTATAACGTAGGGTTGAGGTGGTAAATGGTAGAAATCCTAGATATGAAAGAGAAAAATGTAAGAGACTCGGAGTCAACGACGTGTCTATTTTACTCTTAATTTTATAGATGGAGTTTTTCAACAACACTTTTTCTTTAATATACATATTGGTCCCCAACTATGAATTCTAAGGTGTCAAAGAGAATATCGTCTGTCTGACTTCTGTACTTTAAAACTGTCGATTAAGATTAAGATATGTCCCTTGTTTTGATCTCATTCCCTGACCCCTTCCTCTTGTCGTTTTTACGTAGGACTTTTTTAGTTTTGTGTTTTTTAAGAACTCGTATAAGTTTATGAACCTCTTCGAGAACCAATTCTATTCCCAGGACACGGTTTTTTTTGTTACCCCCCTTCGTTAAAAAGGGATTGATATTGTCCCTTGTTATCTAAAAGGTCAATAGTTACGGTCGGCGTTTTTCTGAGTCGGTCCTGGCTCACTTGGTATACGAAAACCTATCTTGACAGGAGTTCCCGGTAGGTGTTGTATGGTAAAACATTTTATGTTAGTAGTATATCGAATCCGAGGTCTCAGTACTTTTTCACACTCCCTCTTAATGCAAATTCTTTAATCCGTTATATAAACTTCCGAGAACCTTGAACAGTCTATGGTTGATTTATTCGGTTCTCTGATGAAAGATGAGAAACATTTACACCGCTTTTTTTGGTGTTCTTACATCGAAGAAAAGAAAGGACAAGTACACGACCCAGAAAGGACATGACACCTCCTTCGGTACCAGTTTACCGGTTGATTTTTAGTATCATTAAGAATAGTATATAACACGATAAGACGGTAACGTCTTTGGTTCCCGAAAGGAATTCCTGTCGAATCAACGTTCGACGACTTTGTGTGACTTCGATCTAAGACACCCCTATCAATTAACAGTCCCGTTGGAGAGTCTATGGGCTTCGTTTCTCGTTTCCGGTCGGTCCAGAGAGTACTCCGACGTACAAGAAGTGAAGTAGAGAGGTGGATGGACGAAACAAGAGAGCATAGATACACTCTAGTACAAAGCGTCTCCGAAGACAGTAGACACTGAGTCCAAACAGTACAAAGGAAACCTAGGTCAACTTTTATAAGTCCACGTTGGGTGAGGTCATGAGAACGGACCTTTTAGGGTCCGTACCTGCCTCCTCGGACTATCCGACGTCAGGCACCCCAGCGCCTCTCAGTCTGTGTTGGCTCGCTGAAGTGAAAGTGAAAAGTGAAAGTACGTAACCTCTTCCTTTACCGTTGGGTGAGGTCACAAGAACGGACCTCTAAGGGTCCCTACCGCGTCGGACCACCCGACGGTAGATACCCCAGCGTGTCTCAGTCTGTGCTGACTTCACTGAATCGTCGTCGTCTGGGTCATTTCATTTGTCTCTCCCTTGGGATAAACCATCAGTTACAGTGTCTCAAGGTCACGAGGAACAATAGAGTCGATATAAACCATACACACAAAGTCTAACTTAAAAGTTTTTTCTGTGACATTAACCCGTATGAATTAGAAATCTGTCCCAGTGTTTCTCAGTCTGTGCTCACTCTCTGACTTCACTGACTTAGAGATCTGTTCCCGGGAACCAAAGGACAAAGGTGTAACGAGATAATGAAACCGGTCTCCCAGTTCTAGTAAACATATTTTACGCCGACAAGGATCCTAGTGGCAAAACCATTTTTAACTTCTCACCTCAGTAAAATTTTCCCTCATTACTTTGGACCAGAATAAGTCTGTTCAGGTTCATATAGATCATCTCGAAGTCGGACGTCAGGATGACGTCTATGGTAATAGACGTCAAGTGTTTACTTCTGCGACTCCTAGGTTCTATAATTTAGAGGAAGGATTACAGTGTATGATCATTTAATGTTTTCATCGTAAACTAAGGTTAACATACAGAGACTGGGGTTTCCGGTACAAGAAGTATAAAACGGAATTGTCTACTTATAGGTCTACCGGACGTTTTTACCCCCGTTAAACAAACTTCAGTATTCTTAAGTCTTAATCAAAGGTTTTATCAAAGATGCGAAGATTCGTCACATAGGTAATAGAACCTTAATTCTCTATAGTGTCCTTTCGAGAAACATTCTTTTATTTATGACGTAAATTTACGATAATCCTTGATAATTAATCACCCTCTTTCGACGACGAGGGTTCGATTTTTATCTGTTTAGTCAGATTTAATCTCCTCTTACCTACCATGGGTTTTCCTTTGCACTCCGGGCTAACTAATACGACCGGAGTACCAAACGGGTTTAGGGAGACCAACCGTCCAGGATATTCCATGACACTACATCGGTTTAGAGGGGAAAAAAAACCATGTTTTACTTCCATGAAGTCTGAGACATGGGTTCGGAATCTCTTTGTAACTTTCCTTCTTGCGTCCTCTTTTCCTAAGTCTTTCAGGAACACTTATCGCTTCTAGTAATTTTGTTGGTAACCTTCGACCGTCGGGTTCTTTCATATATTGTTTTTCGTAAAAATGAGAGAGGTACTCTTTTGGAATTACATGAAGAGATCCAATCTTTTAATTTTACCTTCTAAACCTACGGAAATTCCAAAAGGATCAACACAACTCTAAGGAAACGAAACAGAGTACGACACTTAAAGGACTTTACAGACAACCAGATGTACTTACAGACCATCAACGAAACACCTACCGTAAATGGTCATAGTAAGTCCCTTCTAAGTTGTTACAGAACCGTAAAAGTGATTCGGCACAGGTCGAGAAAACACTGGGGTACCTGACACGGGTGGTCCGAGGAGACAGATACCGTTCTTATGACCACACCCAACGGTAAAGGAAGAGGTCCCGTAGAAAGGCTGGTTACCTAACTTGGACGTAACCGTCCACCTAAGAAGTGGTGAATCGGTGGTCCTCTCGGGAAGTTACTACAGAATAGACGTCGATTTACATAAAAGTGGAGGATATACGTCATGTCATGTAAACTTAAAGACAATTTTATACCGTTTTGGTTATGTCATAACATTTCATTTTACTTCATTTTTAAAATTTATATATATATGCCTCTATAAGAAAGAGTTTGAAGGGTTATTCTCTTGAAAAGAAACGGGGTGGGGGTTGTAGGAAACTTTTCTCTTGATCTCATGGTTAAATCTGTGTTTCATACTATTTGTCCTTTTACAAAGTTATACAGTCATCATTGAATAACATATTTTGGAACCATTCATTCTGACACGGGAAGTTGATACTGTCAGCACCTCTTATGATCTTATTTAAAAGTACAATGGACTTTACCTTAAAGGAATCTCTACTACGTAAAAGTATAATCGTGAATCGGATATTTGATCTTTAAAAGAATAATTTAAGTCACGGACGGTACCCCTCTCGACAGTTGTGTCCAGAGGAGACTAACCTTCTAAATCAACTGTACAAGACGTCACACTCTTAAACACTAGAGTTTAGAAGTTCCTATGACTGTTGAAACTTTTAAATCAAGAATTTTACGGAAGGGATTCGTGTGGATCCTGACTATAAAGGGTGGTCAATACCACACAACTCCTTGTTGTGTCGTAACCTACCTACACGTCTTATGATTTAATATTGTTTAAAGTTTTCGACGAATTTTCATTATCCAGTATCTTTTTACAAAGACCAACAATTGAAGATAATAACTTCAGGTTCTGGTTCTACACTCATCCCAAATTTCCACAGAGATACAAAGAAACTTCGTCATAATGTACTTCTTTTTCATCAAACAAAAAAAAAGACTCTACAAAATTCTAGGTTTTTCATCAAGACGAAAACGACAGATGGACGGAGAAAAAGTTTACGAAGAAAAACTCACTCGGACGAAAAGTAAAAAAACACTTAGAGAGACACCTTAGTGTATATTAGTATGCTAAAACATTTTCTTATGTCATGTATGTCATCATAGAGACTTAATACATTAGTGTTTGGAAATGTTTATTTATGTTTATTGAAGTCCTTGTTTATGTAATCAAACCCCACCTGAATTTTATAAAATGTTTCCGAAACAGAGTGAAACCAGAACACCTGTGGAACGAGACTTCTAGTGTCTTCGGGGGTTTGGGTCTAAACATTAAATAAAGTCAAAGAAAAGTTTAATCTTGAAACTCTTCCTTTGGTAATATCCAGTAGAGAACAACTATAATAACCAGGGGTCAAATGAAATGGCCGTCGGATACCTGTCGAAAACCGGGAGAAATTTCTTCCTATTGAAAAGACACACAGAATTATTATCAACAAACTCTATACGTCTAATATCTAACTAAAAATTACCACTCATCCCTCAAAATAAAAAGGTTTCGGAATAGGAAAAGATCAAAATTCACCTAGTATTTTACGGTGTAACTTTGACTCGGGAGTGGATTTATCTGTGACAAAAGTCTCATCACTCTGACCGGAGTAAAGGTGTAACATTTGTTAAAGACTTGGGTCCTTTCAACGACAAGAAGAGGTTTAGGATTAACACAACTTCTCCTGAATATTGGACATAACTGTGACTTTTTAAAAAGAGGCAACCGGACGAACTTTCGTGTATAACACGACGAAGAAGGTAGAAGTGTAATTTATAAAACCTTTTATTCAGTGACGATTATAGGGTCAGTAGGTCAGGTATAAGGTGTTTGTAAAGACACCTGAGATAGTATCTTTGTTATATCTCAGACCTGTTACTGAGCATTAGAGACGTTGATGACATAAATTCTGGGTGGAGACTGAGGGTGACGGAGGGGGGTTTGTAAAAGGAGACACAGAGATTCTTTTACCAGACCAAATTGTGTGGTAACGAGTGTCACCACTTAGTAGTAAATAAACGAGAGTTACAGTGGTTTTTATGTAAAGGTAGTTATAACTCACTTTCGACCAAAACATAAACTTTAGATAACAGAGTAAAAATCCAAGTTAAAACTCGGACACTCAATAAAGTTATTATAGTTACACGTTTCATCTAAATTAGCTTTTGAGAATTCGTTCGGACGAGTTTAGTCAGTTTTCAATTTTAAACGACACATCGTTTAAATTTACAACCTTCCTGTCGTGGTAGACGACCTTCCCCCGTCCATCCCTTTGTGTACAATCGTTTTACAACCTCTTAGACTTCTGGTTTTAGGGACTATATTGTGTTCTCACACATATAAGTACAAATTCATTAAGTGTATAATTAACCGTTAACACAACAAAGTCACTTTTACTGTGATACCAAGTCACCTTTCTCGTGTCTCACTTTCATCCGAAGACCAGAACCAAGTCGGAAGTAGACAAAAAAAAAAAGAAAACTTAGGTATATTGGAACTCCTATAGTGAAGAAATTTTATTCTCAAGATACACCCGAAACCCCCATGTACCCATCATAATGAATTCGAGGGATGGGGTGCAATCAGTCGACTCCCTCACCAACAATTTCACGCAACATTGGACATTTATTGGAATCTCGATATTCCATATTTACAATCGTATAGTTTAAAATTAAATCGTTCTACATCATCTTTGTCTCGTCCAGATTATGTGACGGTCTCTCCGGTAATTAATCATTTCATTAAACCGTTCTTCTCTTTCTCGAAATTTTTTAAGTAGATCAAACTGAGTCATTAAAATGAGGATCCTTAGGGAGGTTTCTTTTGGTAATCTCTACACCTTTATCTAAATACCAGTTCTTGTAAGTATGATTGTAATAAATACTACAACTTTATGACCTTTATATTGACTACCAGTAGTCAATCATTATTTATTTAGGGTACTATCTTAGTACACATCGTGATTTGTAGTACCAAACTTCTTATTACTACTCCTTTATAAGTATTAAATTAATATTTATTTTTTATATTCTGCACTTTCGCTTACCGGTCAGATTAACATTAAAACCTTCCTTTTTCTTTTCTTCACTAGTTCCTTCCTTTTTCTATAACTATCTGTGAGTTATAGTAGTTATGACAATTGCAAAATCTGATATATTAAGAAACAACATCAAACCGCCCCCACCCCACGACAGGAGATATAACCTCCTATAAATCGTCGTAGGGACTGGACATAGGTGGTCTACGATATCGTTGTGAAGGGGACATACACTGTTAGTTTTTACAAAGGTTCGTAACGGTTTATGGGAGACTCTTGGTTTTTAGTGAGAACCTACTCTTGGTGACCAAATTACCTTTCACTATTTTTTTAATCAATAAAGAAACGAACATACACAAGATTCGGGACAAACTGGTTATTTGACCAATATCTTTAGTTTACCTCTTTTACCTCTCATTGAGTGACCAAGAGGTCCCAGAACGAATTTCCTGTAAGAACCCTTCACTTGAACTGTAGACTGTTCTCGTTGAGTACCCTCTATATACAGATACGTGTCTAACCTTTTTTTTTTTTTCTAAAAGACCGTATACCGGAAATCCATAAATCTGGAAAAAGGAAACATGATCAATGTAATAAAACACCAGTAAAGAACCGTTTTCTTTGAGATAAGAGTAGTGACTGTCCACTACTTACTCATTGAAAGAAAAAGAAACGTAAAAGATATAAAAGGTATAAAAAGACGTCATTTGTATCTAATTAAACAGTAGTCTTCTTTCGTTTATACAAAATTCTCTGGGAACTTCACCTGGTCCTTCGTTTACACACTTATGACCGATCACAAAAGGACTACATTAGGACTACTTAAGTAGAAGAAAAAAATTTAGGGAAGTAGTAGAATTTTAAACTGTTTTGGACGTATTCCTGTACAAAACTTTTCATATTTTACGGTACTTTTACTTTTGTGTAACCATAGGATTCATCGTGTTGAAGTCCAAAAGGACTTAAGAAAAAGTAATTAATCAAATGAGTTTAACAGTTTAATTATTTAGTTCTTTAAAAATCCGAGGTCCATTAACAAGGACCTATCCATGGTATCAAATATTCTCCGACTTATTAGATCAGGTAAATCCTTCGGTTTTAGTCTTACAGGTCAGTGAAAAAAAGAACCACCTGTAATAAAGACGGTTCGTCTAGTAAACATAACAAAGTCGACTGGAGTATCGTCAACTCGAAAACACCTTGTACAAATGTTTCAGACAAGAGAAAGGAGTCCAGGGTTTATAATGTAAAATATATTGTACGACCAATGGAAGTTTGAGAGGAAAACTTTTTATTGGAGAAACCTCTAGATTTCGAGTGATACACCTCTCTTTTACTCGGGCTCTGGAGAATCGACGTGTTGTTATTGACTTTATCCTATTTTTACTCACACGACAAAGGGAAAGGTTAAAGAACTTTACTTTAAAAGAGTCGTCACCTCATAGTCATACATTCACAAATCGGTGTTCGATTCAAGTTCCTCAACATTATTTAAGACTTTCGTCACTAAATCAGTTTTTTTTTTTCTTTTCTTTTCCATTAGTTCCATTTTATATTATAATACATAGAAGTTTATGTCATCTTCTGGACGTCTCTATGTTTTTACTTTCCTGACTGAAAGACGGTAGATTTGAGGAAAAAATCATCGAAATAGATTCATATTATATGAATGGTAATTTAATTAAGTAAAACCAACGACAAACCTTTAGACGTCTTGACACGTTACTTTGTGTGGTTAACTTGAAGAAAAACTCCGGATTATGAAGTAACAAGTTCAGTTTGGAATAATTGTTACGTACCTCTGCACACACACACACACACACACACACACACACACACACACACGTGCGTACGTACACACACTAACTCTTGTCCTAAACCTCTCCACTACAAATAAGTCTTAACTCAGAGAAACAGATTCTTACCTGATATTTCCTTACAACACTTACGTTTCCTCTTTTTCACGAATCCAAGAACCCTCAATATATGTAGTCCTTTTGAAAAAGTTGGACACGTGTCTATGCATAGAAGATACTCAAGAAGAACGGTCTACAGTTTAGGTGAAGGATTCTTACAAATCCGTTCTGGGACCTCTCAGTCATAGAATGGGAGACGAAAGAGGTAAACTAAGGATATTAGTTGAATGACCCGAAACGTTACATCTTCATCTCCTTAAGAAAAGAATGATGAAAGGGAATTTGGTCACCAAGAGTCGATTCTTACTCGGGGGTGGGGTAAAGTCCCGTGTAAATTGTTACAGACCTTAGTAAACCCGAGAGTGTAGTTCCCCCTGTGATTACCGTAGATCATCCATCTCCAATCCCTACGATGGTTTGTAGAGTATAACGTGTCTTATAGGAGGGGTCGAGGGGTATGTGTGTTATTTGTTAACAGGAGAGGCTTCACAGTCGTCACGGTTCCAACTCTGTGAGAAGACATTTGAGTGAAGTACGTAGACGATCAGGGGTGGTACCTGTTTTTACAGGTCGTCCTATGTACAGAAGAGGTCAGTATTAATTTTTCAGGACACCAGTGAAAGTTTGTACATCTTCAAGTGAGATTCGTTTTTAGTTTATTAAGGTCAGAGTAGACCAATTTATAACCTTGAATGTTCGAATAAACAACACTTGTGAAAAAGGTGCATCATCACGTCTGGACAACCTTTGGACGTCGTCTTTCGTCGTATCAATCGACTAAAGGGGAAGGATAGAACACATCGAGAGACAAAGGACTCGACGATAAAGATACGGACAATGCCAGGTCGGGTCCACCGGTCCCTTAATGTTCTAACCATGTCAAAGGTAAACCGTAATCACGAGAGACCGTATTAAGAACCTGTTATGTCTGTGAAGGTAAGTACACTACGAAAAAGACAAAGAAATCTAGTATGAGAACTGGGGTGAAAGGTTCCAGAAGAGGTCGAGGAAAGGAGGGGATGGACGGAAGAATTCCATGGGAGTGACCATAGAACAAGAAGGTGACAAGTAGGGAAGGACTCCTCAAAGTGAGTAGTTAGGTCTACGAGAAGAAACTCGTCTAGGGAAAATTCTGAAAGAGTCCGGTCTAGGGTATACCTCAGGTCTCAAACAAGGGTTCACGTAAGCAATAGATACCGATACATTGTCTAATACGATCTTGAATTAACAAATTTTGTTATCGTGAATAATACAATGTCAAAAACACCAAGATCTTAGGTCTACACTGAAACGACTAAAGAGACCGAGTCTCTTACGGAGTTTTGGTGTCAGTTCCATAACCGACCCCGACGACGGATCACAATTTCAGAATAACCTTTTCCTAGGAGTAGGTTCGGGAAAGTTCACCATCAACCCTTCTAAATCAAAGTACGACTGACAACGTGTTTCTGGTGACAGTTAAGGAACGGTATACCCAGAACGGAATACCGTTGAGTGTTGTACTGTTGAACGAAGTAGTCTCTTTCGTTCTCTCTTGGTCTCTCTCCTTCGTTCTTCTGCAGACGGGACGATCTCAATCTTTCAGTGAGACCTCAAACCCCCTCTTACTTATATATATATATACCGACTCAGGAAAGCGCCAAACGGACTTTGATAGTGTTGTGACAATTAATCGATATGGGGTCATGTTTCATTTTTCGAAAAATTTTTTTTTTTTTTTCTTTCTTTCTTTCTTTCAGTGGGAGACACGTCGGAAGGAAGATTCTCTGTGAATGGTCTGAGAGGAGCACCTGACGGGTAACTGGGTGAACCTAGATAGTGAACCGATTCCCTTTTCGTTGGAAGAAAAAGGTTACCTTTTAACAGTTTCGTGGAGTTGTGGGGTGGGGGTTTATAAAACAAAGAACCTGATACATTATAATTAGAGGATGTATCTAGTATTCTCACCATCCGGACCGATTAACAACCGTCATGGTTAGACCTCCAACGAAGAAATATTTACGACGTCCCCACTCGATCGTAAAACGAGATGTTACACTTCCTTTAACCGTTAATAAGTATTAAACCTTAAATCTCGAGTCGTTTTGACTCCGTCTTTCATAAGTGAAAATTATAGGACGATGGAAAATTAGACCTCCGTCGTCTCTTATCTCTTCGTCTAATATTTTAAAATAAATTCACGTAAGACCTTTTATCTTAAATTTTACTCTGACTGCGCGACGGATGACGCGATTCCTCCGTCTGTACAAACCCTTACGTACATTCTTAATTTCTAAAATTTTAAATTTTTTATTTATTTATTTATTTTAAATTTTTTTTATTTTACTCTTGACACCATTTTGAGTTTCTCTCTCTGATCTTGTAGAACATATCTTCTCATATTAGTAAGTAAATTAATTCTTATTTTATCCGTTTCTTACTTCTCCTGTATCTGTATTCTCTTTACTTAGATGAATAATTATCTTTTAGTCGTCCCCTCCGTTAGTTTATAAACCTTCCTGATTCTTTTCTACTAAACCTATACGTAAACTACAGACAAAAGGAGAATGTCGTTGTGAACAGACAGGTCTCCTTTCTTCTTTATAACTTGATTCTCACACACACGTACGTACGTACGATTCAACGAAGTCAGTACAGACTGAGAAATGCTGGGGTACCTGACATCGGGTGGTCCGAGGAGACAGGTACCCTAAGTGATCCGTTCTTATGACCTCACCCGACGGTACGGGAGGATGTCCTCTAGAAGGGTTGGTCCCCAGTTTAGCCGTAGAGGACGTAACCGTTCAAACAAGAAGTGGTGATCGTGGTGGACTCTTCAGGGTCTGATTCTCACATGTTGGACATAAATAGAAGATTTTTAGTTAGGGACTATAACCAGATGTCGTGTTAAAAGTAGTCAAGTCTTACCTTATTCTTTATGTCTAAGACTCGGTGGCCCCTTCGGTGTCAGTATCATACGTAAAGTATAGATAAGTAAGTAGATAAGTAGACAGGTAAAGTAAAAAATATTCCCGAAGGGACCACCGAGTCTACCATTTGGCAGAGGACGTTAAGCCCTCTGGACTCAAACTAGGGACCCAACTCTTCTAGGGGACCTCTTCCTTTACCGTTGGGTGAGGTCATGAGAACGGACCTTTTAAGGTACCTACCTCCTCGGACCATCTCATGTCAAGTACCCCAGTGTTCTCAGTCTGTACTGACTCACTGAAGTGAATAAAAAATATAAACCCTTACACTGACAAAGGAGAATACTTTGAACTCCCATCTACAGACCAATAAATCTAACCTCCAAAGTACAAAAAATGAGAATTGTCTAAAAACTACCATATAAAATAGTGACTATTATTACCTATGTATTAAGATCCATTCATAGTCAAGTCAAATCAGTGAGTCAGCATAGACTGAGAAACGTTGGGGTATATAGTATCGTGCGGTCCGGAGGGACAGGTAGTGGTTGAGGACCTCAAATGGGTTTCAGTACAGGTAACTCAACCACTACGGTAGTCGGTAGAGTAGGAGACAACAGGGGAAGAGGAGGACGGGGGTTAGGGGGGTCGTAGTCTCAGAAAAGGTTACTAAGTCGAGAAGTGTACTCCACCGGTTTCATAACCTCAAAGTCGAAGTCGTAGTCAGGAAGTTTACTTGTGCGTCCTGACTAAAAGAAGTCTTACCTGTCGAACCTAGAGGAACGTCAGTTTCTCAGAGAGTTCTCAGAAGAGGTTGTACTGTCAAGTTTTCGTAGTTAAGAAACCGTGACTCGAAGGAAGTGTCAGGTTGAGAGTGTAGGTATGTACTGGTGACCTTTTTGGTATCGGAACTAATTTACCTGGAAACAACCGTTTCATTACAGAGACGAAAACTTATACGATAGATCCAACCAGAATTGTAAGGAAGGTTCCTCATTCGTAGAAAATTAAAGTACCGACGTTAGTGGTTGACCTCACTAAAACCTCGGGTCTTTTTATTTCAGTCGGTGACAAAGGGGTAGATAAAGGGTACTTCACTACCCTGGTCTACGGTACTAAAATTAAAACACTTACAACTCGAAATTCGGTTGAAAAAGTGAGAGGTGAAAGTGTAAGTAGTTCTTCGAAAAATCAAGGAGAAGTGAAAGACGACATTCCCGCCACAGTAGACGTATAGACTCCAATAACTATAAAGAGGGTCGTTAGAACTAAGGTCGAACACNTATAACTCGAAATTCGGTTGAAAAAGTGAGAGGTGAAAGTGTAAGTAGTTCTTCGAAAAATCAAGGAGAAGTGAAAGACGACATTCCCGCCACAGTAGACGTATAGACTCCAATAACTATAAAGAGGGTCGTTAGAACTAAGGTCGAACACGAAGAAGGTCAGGTCGCAAAGAGTACTACACGAGACGTATATTCAATTTATTCGTCCCACTGTTATACGTCGGAACTACATGAGGAAAAGGATAAACCTTGGTCAGACAACAAGGTATACGTCAACATTGACAACGAAGGACTGGACGTATATCCAAAGAGTTCTCCGTCTAGTCCACCAGACCATAAGGGTAGAGAAAGTCTTAAAAGGTGTCAAATAACACTAGGTGTGTCAGTTTCCGAAACCNGGTGTGTCAGTTTCGGAAACCGTATCAGTTATTTCGTCTTTATCTACAAAAAGACCTTGAGAGAACGAGAAAGGTACTAGGTCGTCTACAACCGTTAAATTAGAGACCAAGGAGATGGAAAACATTTTGAGTAAACTTGTAGACCTTCAAGTGCCAAGTGCATAACGACTTCGGACCGAACCTCTTAAAAGTTATAATGAAATGATCGCACACTCTACTCACGTTAACACACCATCAAAATCGTAAGAAACCATAACGGAAAGAAACCCTAACCTTACTTTTGACTGGAAAAGGTCAGGACACCGGTGACGACTCACAAGGTTTACACGACCGTATAACTCACATCGTGAAAGTCTCGTAGTAGAAAATCCTAAACTTCATCGAGTTGACCTTAAGATAGTGGAGGTGATCGAAACAAGAATCACTACGAAAGATTCCGGGTGAACTGAAGTGTAAGGTCCTACAGACCCAAGTCCACTCACTAGTATGGTAGCACTAATAGGTCCAGTACTTCTAGAAAAAACATGTCAAGAAGACACATAAGAACGGTGGAGAA